>JAVTVY010051182.1:0-25145 GCA_036873755.1 Hanleya hanleyi
ATGTGATATTCTACCTCACCCGAATTATACCGCCTCCGAAGAGTATAATTGCAGCACTAGTGAGATACACTGGGTGCATGGGGTAGACTGTTACAATACAAATACGTTTTTATTAAAAATATAGTGTGTATCAGATATTTCTTGCCTCTGAAGACGGAAAAGTAGTGTCTTATTCCCGAGCCAATATGAGCCCTACCATATTTGCCGCAGTTGGTGCTGCATGAACACGAGGCTGTCAGAACTGAGCATGCCGTATAAAGGATTTGAGCGCCATTTGCAGATTGGCCCAACACGACTTCCACAACGAGGTGTCCATTGTTAAAATGTAGAACCACTCGCGATCTAATACAATGGTGGACTGTTCATACTCTAGTAGTATAGAGCAAGCAAAAAAGGTCACATTGCCCTCTTTGCACTTAAACTTGAGGGGTAACTCTTGATTCCCGAGGAGTGTCCGACAGGGGGCACCACCAGCTCAAGAGAGCTCCCCGCAAAAGGGAGGTAACTCTTGATGCACTTTTGTGATTTTTTGGCAAATGCCGGGTTATCTTCCCTGATTCGAACATTTGCATATTAAATCTATACGGGAAAATGCCTGTATGGCGTATGGATGATCCGATTGGGTCGTATGAGGTATCAATGTGAAGCAGTCGTGAAGGGGCATCCGATGGGCTGGGTGTGGGGTTGAAATATCGTCATTCTGCGCATGCGCGGTAGACAAAGGGCATGGAAATAGACGTTTTGGGACCGAGGTGGGTCTCTAATGATCCGATGGAGTCGAGTGAGGTATCAATGTGAAGCATTCGTAAAAGGGCATCTGATAGGCTGGGTGTGGGGTTGAAATAGCGTCATTCTGTGCATGCGCGGTGGACCAAGGGTATGGGAATAAACGTTTTGGGGTCTAGGGCAGCCACTAATGGTCCGATGGAGTTGAGTGAGGTATCAATGTGAAGCCTATGTGAGGGGGCATCCGATGGGGTGGGTGTGGGGTTGGAATACCGTCATTCTGCGCATGCGCGGTAGACCAAGGGTATGGAAATAGACGTTTTGGGATCTAGGGGAGCCCCTAATGGGCCGATGGAGTCGTATGAGATATCACCGTGAAGCCTATGTGAGGGGGCATCCGCCTGGACTAGTGTCGTTGTCGGTCGTTGTCAACATTCTGCGCATGCGCAAACAGGGAATTGTGGGAAAAGGGTATGGAAATAGACGTTTTGAGGTCTAGGTGGGCCACTAGTGGTCCTATGGAGTCGTATGAGGTATCAATGTGAAGCATATGTGAGGGGGCATCTGACGGGGTGGGTGTGACGTGGCACTGACGTCATTCTGCGCATGCGCAGTATGGAAATCGACGTTTTGGGGTCTGGGTGGGCCACTAGTGGTCCTATGGAGTCGTATGAGGTATCAATGTGAAGCCTATGTGAGGGGGTATCCGCCTGGACTAGTGCCTCGGCCGTTGCCAACATTCTACGCATGCGCAGACAGGGAATTGTGGGAAAAGGGCATGGAAATAGACATTTTGCGGTCTATTTGGGCCCCTAGTCGTCCGATGGGGTCGAGTGAGGTATCGTTGTGAAGGATACGTGAGGGGGCATCCGCTTGGACTAGTATGACGTGGAACTGACGTCATTCTGCGCATGCGCAGTAGACAGTGTATGAAAATAGACGTTTTGGGGTCTAGGTGGACCACTAATGGTCCAATGGAGTTGAGTGAGGTGTCAATGTAAAGCAGTCGTGAGGCAGCATCCGCCTGGACTAGTGTGTCGTCCGTGTTCGACATTCATGCGCAGACAGGGAATTGTGGGAAAAGGGTATGGAAATAGACGTTTTGGGGTCGAGGTGAGCCCCTAGTGAGCCGATGGAGTCTTATGAGGTATCGTTGTGAAGCATTCGTAAAGGAGCATCCGCCTGGACAAGTGAGTCGTTCGTGTTCAACAGTCTGCGCATGCGCAGACAGGGAATGGTGGGAAAAGTGCATTGGAAGGAACGTTTTGGGGTCTAGGTGGGCCACTAATGGTCTGATTGAGTCGAATGAGGTATCAATGTTATGCATACGTGAGGGCGCATCCGCCTGGGTGGATGGGTGTTAGGAATATCGTCATTCTGCGCATGCGCAGGCAGGCCGTATTATGGAAATAGACATTTTGAGGCCGATATGGACCACTATTGGTCCGAATGTGTCTAGGGAAGTGTTATTTTGTAGCACTCGGGGTGTAGACCACGACTTGAAGGGATGTCCACGTCACCTGTGACGTCACTGGTGACGTCATCAGTGAGAGTAGTAGCGAAAGCGGGAGTTTCGGAGGTGCGATGGAGAGCATTTGGAGTGGATAACGGCCTATTTTTCCATCCAACTACCTGGTAGAGTTACCTGTGAGTGTGAGTGTATGCGCGCGTGAGTGAGTGTGAGTGAGTGAGTGAGTGAGTGAAGCGTGCACAACGCCCGTGAGGCGTCCCCAACGCCCGTCTTAACGCATGGACGCACTAACGACGGTGAGTGAGTGAGTGAGTGACTGAGTGGGATCCTACTGGACTAATGTATCGCCCGTTTTCATCATTTTGCGCATGCGCAGTATGGCCGTCGTATAGAAAGCAGGCATTTTGGGGATTCGTGAAGATTTGTTAAGTGGTTGACCATCCCTGGTCAAATGGACCCTGTGGGGTATCAGTGTGAAGCTCTGGTAGGAAAAGTGGAAATTGCCCCTCATTTGTGGGGCGCTCACTTCCGGTTGTGTGGGGCGCTGCCCTCAGCCAATCAGAAGCGAGTATTTTGACCCGGTGCATTATGGGACATATCCAAGATGGCCGCATCGGCCTTCTGGTTCAAGATGGCGGCACGTCCGGTGTCGAAAACTGACCATTTTGTCGGAATGTGGTCATCTGGTGTCGAAAACTGGACCTTGTATGGGTCCCGCCTAATTTGGTGTAGAGATAGACCACTATTGGTCCGAATGCGTCCTGTGGGGTGTCATCTTGTAGTTCTCGGAGTGCAGACCACGATTTGAAGGATATTCACGTCATCTGTGGTGTCATTGGTGACGTCATCAGTAGGAGTAGTAGCCAAAGTGGGCATTTTGCAGCAGTGAAAGAAGATATTTGGTGTAGAGATGGACCACCCTTGGTTCGAATGTGTCGTGGGAAGTGTCGTCTTGCAGTTCTCGGGGTGTAGACTCCATTTGGGGGATGTCCACAGCATCTGTGACGTCATCAGTACGAGTAGTAGCGAAAGAACATGTTTTATAATTGGCTCAGTGCCAATTTTTTCCCACGATTTGGACTGATGAGGGACACATGTTCATTCCTATATTTACAGACACCACCACCACCACCACCGCACACCACCACCGCCACCACCAGGCGTTGACGGGCGTCAACGCCCGGTGGTGGTGGTGGTAGCTCCCGTGTGGCAGAGCTCTTGGATCGGAGCTCTTGGAGCTCAAAGCTTGTGGAGCTCAGAGCTCGGAAATGACGTCATCGCATGCATGCGCGCGTACCTGTGGTGCACCCTGTACCCTATAGCCCGTAGGGAATAGGGTACACCAGGGTGCGGATGCAGCACAGGTACGCGAGCATGCATGCGATGACGTCATTTCCGAGCTCTGAGCTCCACAAGCTTTGAGCTCCAAGAGCTCCGATCCAAGAGCTCTGCCACACGGGAGCTTCCACCACCACCGTTGGCGTTGGTGGTGGCGTTGGTGGTGTGCGATGGTGGTGGTGGTGGTGGTGGTGTGTGGTGGTGGTGGTGGTGGTAGTGTCTGTAAATATAGGAATGATCATGTGTCCCTCATCAGTCCAAATCGTGGGAAAAATTGGCACTGAGCCAATTATAAAACATGTTCTTTCGCTACTACTCGTACTGATGACGTCACCGATGACGTCACAGATGCTGTGGACATTCCCCAAATCGTCAAGATACTCACCTGGCCTGACAAGTGATTCATCTCCACCTTCTTTGCTGCTGCAAGCAACACTGCCTGATGTTTGTCTGTGACACCACAGATGACGTGAACATCCTTTAAATCGTGGTCTGCACTCCGAAAACTACAAGATGACACCCCACAGGACGCATTCGGACCAATAGTGGTCCATCACTACACCAAATTAGGCGGGACCCATACAAGGTCCGGTTTTCGACACCAGATGACCACATTCCCACAAAATGGTCAGTTTTCGACACTGGCCGCCATGGGAGGCCGTGCGGCACCATCTTGGGCTGTGTCCCATAATGCCGGGTCTGCTCGCTGTTGTGGCAACGCCTGGCAGTGGCGCCCGAGGGCATTTGCCACTGCACTGATACCCTGTTTGACCGAGGATGGTCTTCTTCCTCCACGAATCCCCAAAAAGCCTGCTTTCTATACGACGGCCATACTGCGCATGCGCAAAATGATGAAAACGGACGATACATTAGTCCAGTAGGATCCCACTCACTCACTCACAAATCGTGCATGCCTCCGTACGGTGGACAGGCGCTGGGCACTTACTCACCTTCGCCTCACTCCTTCACTCACTCACTCACACGCGCTCATACATTCACACTCACAGGTAACTCTACCAGGTAGTTGGATGGAAAAATAGGCTGTTATCTACTCCAAATGCTCTCCATCGCACTTCCGAAACTCCCGCTTTCGCTACTACTCTCACTGATGACGTCACCAGTGACGTCACAGGTGACGTGGACATCCCTTCAAGTCGTGGTCTACACCCCGAGTGCTACAAAATAACACTTCCCTAGACACATTCGGACCAATAGTGGTCCATATCGGCCTCAAAATGTCTATTTCCATAATACGGCCTGCCTGCGCATGCGCAGAATGACGATATTCCTAACACGCATCCACCCAAGCGGATGCGCCCTCACGTATGCATCACATTGATACCTCATTCGACTCAATCAGACCATTAGTGGCCCACCTAGACCCCAAAACGTTCCTTCCAATGCACTTTTCCCACCATTCCCTGTCTGCGCATGCGCAGACTGTTGAACACGAACGACACACTTGTCCAGGCGGATGCTCCTTCACGAATGCTTCACAACGATACGGACGACACACTAGTCCAGCCGGATGCTGCCTCACGACTGCTTTACATTGATACCTCACTCAACTCCATTAGACCATTAGTGGTCCACCTAGACCCCAAAACGTCTATTTCCATACACTTTGTCTACTGCGCATGCGCAGAATGACGTCAGTTCCACGTCATACTAGTCCAAGCGGATGCCCCCTCACGTATCCTTCACAACGATACCTCACTCGACCCCATCGGACGACTAGGGGCCCAAATAGACCGCAAAATGTCTATTTCCATGCCCTTTTCCCACAATTCCCTGTCTGCGCATGCGCCGAATGTTGACAACGGCCGAGGCACTAGTCCAGGCGGATGCCCCCTCACATAGGCTTCACATTGATGATACCTCATACGACTCCATAGGACCACTAGTGGCCCACCTAGACCTCAAAACGTCTATTTCCATACCCTTTTCCCACAATTCCCTGTTTGCGCATGCGCAGAATGTTAACAACCGAGACACTAGTCCAGGTGGATGCTCCCTCACATAGGCTTCACAGTGATATCTCATACGACTCCATCGGCCCATTAGGAGCTCCCCTAGATTCCAAAACGTCTATTTCCATACCCTTGGTCTACCGCGCATGCGCAGAATGACGATATTCCAACCCCACACCCACCCCATCGGATGCCCCCTCACATAGGCTTCACATTGATACCTCACTCAACTCCATCGGACCATTAGTGGCTGCCCTAGACCCCAAAAAGTTTTTTTCATACCCTTGGTCCACCGCGCATGCGCAGAATGACGCTATTTCAACCCCACACCCAGCCCATCAGATGCCCTTTTACGAATGCTTCACACTGATACCTCACTCGAATCCATCGGATCATTAGAGACCCACCTCGGTCCCAAAACGTCTATTTCCATGCCCTTTGTCTACCGCGCATGGGCAGAATGACGATATTTCAACCCCACACCCAGCCCATCGGATGCCCCTTTATGACTGCTTCACATTGATACCTCATACGACCCAATCGGATCATCCATACGCCATACAGGCATTTTCCCGTATAGATTTAATATGCAAATGTTCGAATCAGGGAAGATAACCCGGCATTTGCCAAAAATCACAAAAGTGCATCAAGAGTTACCTCCCTTTTGCGGGGAGCTCTCTTGAGCTGGTGGCGCCCCCTGTCGGACACTCCTCGGGAATCGAGTTACTCCTCAAGTTTAAGTGCAAAGAGGGCAATGTGACCGGTTTTGCTTGCTCTACACTACTTACTCTTATTAATGAAGTTATACTCATATAAAAATCGATATTCCATCTGTAGAGTGCTCTTTGCGTTTTGACGACATGAGAGACATTAATCTTTGACGTTGGTGCCCAAAGCACCAAATAATGTCAACCTCACCAAGAAAATGGCAGCGCCCAGATGCTCAAAGACAATAAAATAAGGCAAAGAAATTAACAAAATTATACTTTTATGTATATCCGATTATTTTTAGGATGACACTTTCTTTGTAAAGCAAATATTTCTGCTGGATTCCTTTCATGTCTTCAGTAGCAAGAAATATTTGGGAAACATTATTTTTGGGTACAAACCTTCACAATAGAAGCGTATTTGAATTGAATGAAGCGTTCCTTTAAGGTAATGTAATGAAAACGTTATGTCTCACATGACGATGTCACAATTTAGATTGAGTTCCCCACAAGATTAGGAGTTAAGTAATACCAATAACCTTTCAAAATCACCATGTGCAAGAAATCAATCACGCCAAATTTCCCGCGATATTGACAAATGTGCTGTTTTTGAGCCAATGAATCACAAGTTTTAAAGTTACTCAAGATAAGATATCAAACTTTCCGTTGTTCTCCTTTTCATCGGACAATTTCATTCCAAGTACCGTCTCCCATATAACTTTTTATACAATAAAAGTTTAACTCGATAGATGCCGAAGTGGAGGAGTTGTATCAATGGAATTCCTATAAAAGATATGGCCAGAACGACCATTATTGCTTTTCCCGGATTATTCCAGTCCAAGACTCCGGGGTACAGGACATTGTTCTGCTGGTCGCTCGACCAGTAGCTCAGGCTAAATATCACGTATGAAAATCCGTACATCACGGGGTAAAGGGCGTGCAAAACTCTCACCGGATATGACGTCACACAGACTTCTATCACCACTATAACAGTATTTATTCCATGAACATTCAAATCTTCCAATGAGATTCCTTGAGGTCCATATAATCGGTGTTCAATTTTCGGATATAGGCTGGTAAAATAAACCACTGTAACAATCGGCGCAGTAATACAGATGATGTCGTATAACATCCAAGATAGTTTCATATACCACGTGATCTGGTCCCCCTGAACGGCCAATGGCGCAGGTTCGTCTTTCTTCCGGTCATCATCGGTGTCGCCATCTGTGTCGTGGGAAATAATTTCCGGCATTTCAGAAATATGTGAATGCGCATGCGTAGCATTTCCGTTCTCCATCACGATGTCTTTAGTATGTTTGTTATTGACCGGTATATTGACGTCGTGCTCAAAAGTTGGATTCACGTGCGAAGATTGCCTTCGAGCTAAACTTTTGAGCACAGCTGTTCCTTGATTTACGCGTTGTTTAGATTTCCAGAATGAGTACACCGTAGTTCCCGCCGCCACCGATAGGTGGAGCGTTAGTATCAGGTAAGTCCACGTGGTCAGGAATGCCATGATGTTATGGCGGGTAGGAGAGTTGATCGAAAACACCACTGTTGTCTCGATGAAGAATGACACCACATAACCAGCCAGTAGAACTCGGTATATGAGAAAAATAATCGGGGGCCATTTCCACTGAAAGATAAAATAAACAAAATTAAGGATATATACTGGCGTAAAAGGATATTTAATCGCTGTGAATCTTAGGCTGCTTCGCTCTTGGGGTATATTTCAACATTCAAAGGGGAGGTTCGTCATGTAAGGATCTTCAAACCGGGGATACCGTGTGCAAATACAGCTTGTCGGGTAGCTTTTCCAGGTTTAACAAGTCACCTATTGTGTTTTCCTCACATGACAAATAGGCCATTCAAAGTCCGAGATAGAACTTTCCCGAAACTGGTAATTGCTGCTTGCGAGCGAACAAACTTGCAGACAATCAGAGAATTAACAATACGTTCGCGGTCCCCATAATAAATGTATCGCTTAAAGGTCAACCCAAACGGATTTTTTTTTGGTCTAAAAATCCTTAAAAATCATAGTTCATACTTCACTTTGTATGAAAAAAATATTGAAAAAATTCTAATCTGATCAAAAACACACGTAATATGGGAGCAAAGTGGGCTTTTTCACACTTTCACAGCTGGCTTGGTGACGTCACGCAGGGAAGTTGCCTGAGAAAAAACAGCGGATAACATGGAAAGCGAGTGCAGTCAGAGCTCCGGTTCAGATGTCGATTCGAGCGATATCAGCTGCTTAGATGGAAATATTTTTCGCCAAGAAGATGAAATAGACATAGAGGAGGATGATGACGGGCAAATTAACAGTTGTTTGCAGACCAACGGCGGAATTCAGCCCTATCAATTTGAGCCGTACGGCTCCGATTCTGACAGTGACAACCACTCTGACAACGTGGAACTCGACGACGACAGGATTCGGAGAGGTCGTTTGTTGAATAGTGATTGGTATGCAACTTGACTGGAAACCTTATTATCGTCATCTATAAGAGCAAATGTCCATATATTTCAAACTGTATTGAATGTAGAACGATTCTGTGATGTAAAGAACGAGCACATCTGTGTTGTTATTGTTGTTACTGACCGAGGCAGCCTTTTCGAGGGGATAAACTCCGGGATTCGGCAGTATGGACAGTAAACTGTTGATAACTCTACTGATATACGTCCGATTTGAATTTTGTTTGTTTTCCCATAATCCCCATGAAATACCAATTTCAGAATTATATAGTTTGATAAAAAATACTTTGGACATTCATGGCGAAAAGTAAGCCATGGTGAGTGGATCGGCATTCACATTTGCTCAATTTTCGACAAATTACCTCAATTAAATTGAAATCGAATGATATTCCCACAATCTCAAATGTCAAGGGATTATGAAAGTATTATTATCACTTCTGTATTTACAGCCATTCACTCCAATTGGTGTTTTTTATTTATTTACTTATCAAGCGTATATATATTTATGAAAGATCATTTTAGTATTATTAAATAGTATATATGAAATAGAGACTCATCCAGTCTAACCTGTAGGTGCTCAAGCAACAAATGCCACGCGAGAGCGAGCAGGGCATGTACAGCCGTCTCCCTGCCCGAGGCCTCGCTTGCAGGCTAGGTTCGTTCAGCCGATGTCCGTGATAGATTCTCCTTATCCGATTTCTTTGCCGTCACATTCTGATTGTTCTTAGGTTTGATAGTTGGAATAGCTGTTCTCTTTAGTTTTGGTTTGTACCCGAATTCAACTGCTACGCTGTAGATGTCCTCGAATGATGTCTAATTTCTGTCAAAATGTGCCGAGCAAATTATACGAATACTGGCTCAGGCCCTCTTTCCACACTCTCGTGTTGCGTACAAATTTCGTCCAATTTGCAGCGATTTTCTCGTCTGTAGGCCACAAATGAATACCAACACCGTCATCTGTAGTAAAACTGCAACCTCCCACTACACAACGTCGCGGCATATTTAACAAATGATGTCCCGATACTCCGAAAATCTCCAGAAATAAGCAGCTACTTACGACTGTGGTATACGGCTTTAACATAGAGAATACAAGACGGCTTCCCTCCGTGACGTCACAGCTGGAATTGACAGGAGAGCGATTTTCACCTTTCAAACGGCAATATCTCGCCAACAAGACTGCACAAAATTATGAAAAAAATATCATTATTTTCAGAATCGAAAGGACTATTTTTTTATATTTTTGACCTCAGAGCGTTTGGGTTGTCCTTTAATAACCCAAACAGCGCATATCACCCTCCCAGTTTCGTGCAGGAGTTTTCTACCAGCTATTCTATGCCCATTCATATAGCATCAGATTGGAATCCTCCTTCTTTCAGATATACCCTCTGATTGCACTGGGGTTAAAATCGCGGAGCGCAGCCTTTGTGCGCATGGCTCTCGGCCGATCAGCATCGTCCTACTGTAAACAGAGCGAAGTGGGCTTGGCATGTCACAGCTAAACAAGACGTTGTACCGTGTGTTCTTGTACAATAATTTAGCATAAAACTAGGATAACACAAGGTATACTAGAGGCATTCCTCATCTGTCTCGTATGCAGATACTACATGCTCCCTGTATCGATCAAAATTGATACAGATCGAATGCGCATACGCGCCGTGTTTTCTTTTCCAGTGCAGTCAGATGGTGTTACACAAGCAGTTTAGGAGGTTACCATCTCTTACCATGACAGAATGTACTATACCCAGAAATCCAATTTATTCCGGTCTGCCTGCTCAATCTGGCAGCGCAATGTATTCTACTTGCTGTGTTTCATGTGATAAACAAGGTTCGCCCATTCAACAGTATAGGGGTATTAGTATGGGGGCTAGTTCAGAACTGTTGACGCGACAAGCTGTTTTGTGGAATGTGGGCCAAACAGCTATGATTTTCACAATATGAGCTACAATTAGCTAACCTGCCTGCATAGTACAGTTCAAGATAGCTAAATAATATATAGCCCTCACGAGTATGAGCTCGTGAGGGCTATATATTATTTAGCGAAGTTCAAGATAGCCTATATTCATGCACAATACAAGAGAAAGTCTGACGAATACACTCATTGTTGAATTGGGCCAGATAGGTAGGCTAGCTTGAGTCCGAGTTTCAAGCGCGGCATCCATTTGCAACACCGCTTAATTAATCAGATTCAAATTGCGTTGATTTTTTTTTAATTTGACTTGAATTCGAAGATCAAGGAAAGTATACCAGATACGAAAAGTACCGGTGTAATAGAAAAGGATGTCCAATAGGAATAAATGTCCGGCTCCTATCGTTTAACCCAGATAAGACAGTTTTTCCTGAGATGCAACTCATAAATCATATTTTATGAAAAGATCATTGTTTCCTGTGACATTCTTTCCTGTCAGTCCTGTACAGTAGACATGCCCAGCATCTGGATAATGTGGAATCGTTTCCACAGAGATAAAAATTACACAGAGCATTGGTGCGAGTAGATAAAATAAGAGGATATATCAAATAGATCAACTGTATCTGGCTTGGGCTTTTTGGGACCTGGACAGACCTGAAGGGGGGGGGGAGCGGGCGGGGGCATTCCCCTTCCCTAATTATTTTTCTTACCCCCTGAGCTAGGGGGCTGAAACTTACCACACTATGCCCTTGGGTCAAGCTCTATCAGAAAATGTAAAAAAAAAAATCAAGATGGCCACTTTGATGACGTCACAGTGACATAAAAAAGGCAAAAACTGCATGATAAATCAGTAAATATTAATCTGATGTGAAATAAAATAGTTTCTGCCCAATATTCCTCGCGGAAAAGTTGAAACTTTGAAGAAATCATCACTTTTCTGGTACCCCACGTGGCCGCCAACTCGATTTGCCCATGATCCTCTAATCAGAGGTTATGCAAATAAGGTCAAAATTGCCCCATTTTAGATGATAAACTACAAGATCACGAAGTGCCAGCTCTCAATTTTTTGTCGTTCTGGAAAGGGGGGTAGTTTAGAAGGGGGGCCAAAATCCCCCCTCCCCCCAAGGCGTGGTAGAGTTAAGGTGGTACAAATTGCAACATTAAGCTGTTATGCATAAACTGATCAATGCTATTGGAAGAGTTTTACTTTCGAGATCCACTACAATGGCGCCACCATACAGCTCCTATAGGGAAACCGACATCTCAAGATTTGTTGGCTCAGATCTGATTTAGGAGATCCAATATAAATTTATAGGAACTGAACAAATATACCTTGAACTCTCGCATGTTAACCTGATATAGTCTGATGTAAGAGATCATTTGTGTAATAATAAACAAAAACACGGAAAACCAATGTGTTGGCTATATTCTCGTGAGAACGAGAGTACGTGACGATATCTGAGCAGTCATGGGCATGTTTCTAACCTCGGAGACTAAGCCGTGTATCAACACGCATTGATACGCTCTTTAAAACAGGATATCCACGAGAGCCAAGATAAGACATATTAAGTGGGAAGAGGTAAAAAGTTGAAACGAAAAAATAACATGTATATGTGAGGGACTTCTTCGGCCTCAGAAAGCATCACCAAGTTAACTTGCATTCAACAGCTTAAAATTAATCTCGAGTTGCATTTGACGCGGTTATTCTTCGTGGTGAACGGCTGCCCACTGGGTGTAGGATTGAAGCTCGTTTTCAAAATCTAGAATACATTATACATATAATAACAGTTTGTCCATTTTAATTAGTGGTCTATACTTTGGAGCCTGTAGAAAATCACTAGTAAGCTCTGCATAAATTCTCGTTTTTGCAGCGTACATAACAAGCAGAACTCTAGATATGATTCATACATGGCGCTATTTTACCTGTGTACGACATCAAGGGATAACTGTCCATTACTGAACTATAGGGATGAACATGTTAGGCTACATCCTCCCCACAGCGCATGCACCATTTCACAGGTTCATTATATCTATGCCTCCAATAGCGGAAGTTGATCTTTACTACGTTGCTATGACGTATAGGGGAAAGCCATACGCACGGTTCCACGAATCACGTACGCACGATTCAGTTTGAATCCGGCAGAACAACTCATTCAGTTTTGCACATGAGCGAACTATTTTTCATATGCTCTGTCCAGATAAACCGGGGAAATAATCTCCAGATAATTCTTTTTAACGTTAGGTCAACAGAGTATTAAGCAGACTTAAAAAGTAATCGAAATGTTCGACAAACATCTATTTTTAGCACGGTTCAGTTTGAATCCGGCAGAACAACTCATTCAGTTTTGCACATGAGCGAACTATTTTTCATATGCTGTGTCAAGATAAACAGGGGAAATAATCTCCAGATAATTCTTTTTAACGTTAGGTTAACAGAGGTATTATGCAGACTTAATCAAAGTACTTAAAGTACTGATGTCGGGTTTACTTGCATCAGAGGAGTTTATTAGTCCCATATTTGGGAAGAATGGTGGTGTTCGCTTGACATAGGGAATCGTCCTCAAGCTGTTCGGTTTGAAGGGCCAAACTTTCACTTTTATCAAAGGGATATGAAATGGACCATTTTGTACAGCCTTCATGCTGAATTATAAGACCCGAAATAATGAAGGACTGCAGATGCACGAACACGGATTTATGGCTCACTAAAGTTGGTAAGTTGGCTTATTTTCGTATTTTTAGGCACTTTTCGGTGCGGATTTTCTCTTGTTACAAAAATAGGACACCTTTAACCAAAACCAATTTTAGCTATTTTGACCAACAAATAAGTCTAAATATGATTTTGGTTAAAGGTGTCATAATTTTGCAACGAGAATTTTGGAGAGAAAATGTCGACTGTAAATGCACCGAAAAGTGCAAAATACGGCAGGTTTGAACCACTGTAAGTCTGGTTGTGTTTGTCTGTAGGTCTTGATTATTCTTTATCTTTATCTATTCAAATGGTCAATTTGGTGCTTTTTAGACAAAAATTAGCCCCACCAGCTGTGTGTATCAAAAACGCATTGAGGACGATTCCCTATCTAAAGTGAAGATCATCTTTGTGATCTTGCACTATATATGAATCATAACTTTTGTTGTAAGGTAGCTTACCAAAGATTGAAAAATGTTCAAAAATATTAAAATTCATATTCGTAATAATAATTCATAAATAATAATTCATAAAGTGCCATATAGTTATAGAACAACCTCAAGAATATGTGTGTAAAGTTTGTGTATCCTGTAATTTTTGTATGGCTCCGTAAAGGACCATCGCCGATATTGGACAGATCCACATTTGTTTGACACACCGTGTACGTTGCTGTCCTCTCACCGTGACGGGACAACCACAGTTATAATCATCCAGTCTCAGCCAATGTTCACTAAATTTGCATTTTCCCGGCATCGGCAAAATTAGCCCAAAGCTAAATTCCAAACCAACGAACAATGGCGACTGCAATTTGACCAGTTCAAATGGCGACTGTTCTGATACGTAAATTAGTACAGATGTCAAGAGCGTGAGCCAATCAGCTGTCGACATTATGACCTCGACCAATACACGTCACAGAATATGAATATTAATTCAGCGGGAAACAGTCACGAGTTTAGTTCAACCAATGGACTACACAAAATATGTAAATGAGCTGTCTGACCTCGTTCCAATCTGGCGAAGGGTCACCAGCAAACACGTTTCACGGCTGTTTGGATTTTTATTCCGCAATAAATTTCGCTGAACTTCAGAGAATAACTTAGCTTTTTCCACTCATTTTCCCGGACTCTGTACATATATTTCCTCTGACTTTCCATGTCCTTTCAACGAAATTCCATTACTCTTAGCGCCTGGAATTGCATGGCTTGTGAATGCTGTAAGGGGCATCAAATGAGAACAGTCTCCGGGCAGGAGATCAAAACTACACATGTGCAGAAGAAAAAAGAAAAACTGAAAAGTGATACTAATGTAGGGTTTACCCTTGGTAAACCCGACAAAAAGTAATCGAAATGTTCGACAAACATCTATTTTACTATATATGATGTCACTTCCGGCGATGGGCGCGCGGCCGGGAATCCTGTCCAAAAATCTGATTGGTGGCTGGGATATTATTAGACCCCCAGCGAGGTGGTTGGTTAGGCTATCGTTTCCGATGTGGCACTGCGCATGTCAAACATCGTGAGTGGTCGAAGTATGAGAAGATGTAGTTCCTATAGACTGTATGATTCTCTTTTAAATCAATTTATTAACAAACAGTGTCAGCGTGCCTTTCAAGCTGTCTCCCCTCAAGCGATTGGTCATTGGACCCTTGCCATTTTAAGTTAAGACGATCTCAATGGATCACTATTTATATAGGGCCCTTCCTAATCTTCATACACAACCACGTGATTGTCTCAGTTGACCGATGACGTAGCCCGGGCTCGTTTTCGATCTCAAAATATGCCGTCTGATTGGGAAAATGTTGTTGTTACTGCATCAGCCAGTAATTGGCCCTTCAGGAAACTAGTCCAATACCACTGTTGTCCCCGAGAATACAGCAATGATATTGAGTCTCAACACACCCTTTGGAACGAAAACACTGGAGGGGAAAGTAAACTTTCTGGGACTAAGGTTACTATTATACACCGAGAGTAATGTATATCTCGGGACCCAGTGGCTTCAATCGGTTATATAAGGCTAAGACATTACCGGAAGCGAAGTCGTCAAACTGAAAAAAAAGCGTGTATCTTTAAAATTTATCAAGCTGGATAATTTGTGGTTCAAAATTTCCAGGATTTCTCACTCGGTATTCAATGTGTGGATAGGTCTTTGACATTCTACATAGTATTCGACAGTAAGCACTTTCAGGTGGCATAATTTTTTTTTTTTTTTTTTTTTTTTTACAGTGACGGTATAGTATGATATCACGGCACGGTAGACTGTAGACGGAACGGTAGAGGCTGTAGACGGAATGGTAGAGGCTGTAGACGGAATGGTAAATTGTAAACGGAACGGCACTGTAGACGGAAAGGTAAACTGCAGCAACAAGATGAGCTACAAAGATGAAACTTGCTCAGCATTGTGGAAATTCATATAGGTCTTCAAATGAAGGTATCGAAGCCTTAATGCATGGGAACGAAATCACTGGAAAAGGTGGGAAATTGAATGCTAACGGTTCAAAGACGAACAGAGAATTAATAAATCATCCCTTTTGTAGACTACACACCTATGCCTGTTTACAAACCGAGGCTTGTGCAGGTGCCATGTATATATTATCCATCCACAGGCCTTCCAGAGACTTGCGAATTCCTTTTGTCTTCGTGGCCAAATCTGAGGTTAATTCCAAAATTCCTGAACTTTTATTGCGGTGAACCAGTTTAAGGTTGTGTCTGTATTTTGAAAGATTTACTTAGATTTTCTAAGATTTCCATAGTAATATCATCATCTGCACGTGGACATGATATATGCGCCATATAGCTTTACGTTTAAGTGCGACGTCTCCATTTTTTTGACCTGAAAAGTTAACAAGACGAAAAAAACTATTTTGACGGCCAAAGTGGAAAAAATACAGATGCCAAACACCTGCGGTTTATACAGTTATTCCGTTAAAATGGCCGAGAATGAGTTATCTTGCGTTTGAAAATCTGCGAGGACGATTCTCTTGAAGTAATTTCTCTTAAAGGAAAGGTTCGGGATTGGTAAAGCTATATTTCAACTGAAAGCGCTAGTCAAATGCTATTCAACTGTATTTTCTTTAATTTTTGGAATTCATCTTAACGCAGAAATAGTTAACAAAATTCTGTGATACCGTCAAATTTACCAAACTCCAGAAAAGCCCCATTGTATTGTCACGTGACGTATTTTAGCCAATAGGAGTAAAAGTACGTAAAACAGCGTCACGTAAGCTTGAGGCACAACATGTGAAGGCATCATGGAGCTGCGTGTGTTAAGGTGAAAATTGCAGTTTTGTTAGTAAAAATTGGCACGAATTACTGTAAATACTAAATAGCTCATACCATTTCCATTTCTAGCTGCCAGAGCGCGGCTTTGTTCGCTCTCCCAACAGCGAAGACACTCGATCTCTCCCGTAAGCCATCGATGAGAGCAGCGTGTGCACAGATACAATACTAAATTCCCATGCGGGCTTCTGTCTCCATTTAGTCACCTGTCTCGCTACTAGAGCTGCTATCATCCCCGCTGCTCTGATCTTCCGTATCTGAGCGTTTCGGCTCGAATTGGTAGCCCTGAAAAACCGAACACACAGCTTCCTCGTCGCTTTTACCGTTGGAATCGGAACTGCCGCTCGTCGACATGATTTCACTCAATTTACTCTATCTACCCAAATGGATTAGATTACCCGAACAGATAGGAGAGCTCCATGCCTTGACCCTACGTCATATCCGCCTTCTGGATACAGTACAATGGCGGTACTCTGAGGACTGCGAGTTCGCGGTTTTAAAATGATTATTACTCCTTCAAAAAAAAAAAAAAAAATTAAAAATGAGAAAAAAAATATTTTGGGTTCTATTTGGTGAGTTGTTTTAATATGTATCAAAGGCAACCAAACGCGTTTTAGCACGGTTATATGAAATCAACACCCGTCAAGTACAGGTGTTAATTGGGAGATTCCATTTCGCAAGTCTAATCAGAAAGGGACGTCTGCTTTCATACAAGTAACAATCGAATAAAACAAACAAATAAATTACAAGATGAAATTTCTTTCTCAAGTTTAACTGTTGTTTCCAACGTGAAATTGATTAACGAAGTGACACAAAAAGACCTATATCCACGTAATTTCCACACAGCTGACAGTATCACTCCCCATTTGAGAGACCGCGTAACCTCCTCAGCGGACGAGTTTTTTCAAGAAAGGGGAGAAAGGTTGTCAGAGTTTATAATATGTTTTCAACTTTTCGTTATAATCTTGTTGACAATCAATCTGGGTAGTGCAAAAGAATAGAAATAATTTTTTCATAAGCGTGCTCAATGGTTATTTTACGCACGGTAAGTGTGGAAATTTTATAAATTTTAAGGCGCGGGCTTCGTTCTTGCCCTAAAATATAAACTTTCCTACACTGACCGTGTGTAAAATTACTATTGAGCACGCCTACGAAAACGTTATTACTTAAATAAAAAACAGGGGATCACCATACTATATATTTGTAGAAATATTGCGTAATTTGTGCATGTATACTCTGCCTCATTGGATTAGGGAATATAGCCTGTTTCATGTTCAAAGCTCAATGATTTCCCAAGATTAATGTTGTTTAATTTACCATAAACAGAAGTTATGTAATTCTTGTGAAATATGAACTAGAATGGGGGGTCACCATATATATTTTCTTTTAAATGGCCGCAGTTTATCAGACAATTGAGGCCTGTAATCCCTATCCAGTATGGGGTGGGGTAGGGGAATTGGCCGGGTGGAAGTGGGAATATATTTTTCGGTATCATCTACCATGCATTTGTAATGCTGCCTTTTTGCTGGAATTGAATTTGTATGAATTTCTGGGGGCACCTAAAGCATAATCTCTAACCTGGTTCTGTTGTGACAAATATCAATATTTGTCTACTTTTATCCTAATGAGAAGTGTTTGGATACTATTGTTAGAAAATGCTGAACAATTCTAAAAATCCCCATGTTATAGCTTTATTGGCAAATGGACACGAACGTGATCTTCGGCCACTTCTAGAGGTTAACCCTACCAGGCCAGATTGGGGGGGACAAAATTGGACCCCCCTACCAAACTTTCTGCGCTATTTCCGGAACGACAAAAATGGCGAGCTGAAACTCTGTGACTTTATAGTTTATCATATTGGGGTCCTTTTGAGCCTATTTGTATATAACCCCCCGAGCAGAGGATCATGCGTAAATTCAAGATGGCGGCCACGTGGTGTACCAGAAAAGTGATGTTTTCGTCATATTTCTTCAAAGTTTCTCTTTTTCCGCGGAGAAAAGTGAGCAAAAACTATTTTTTTTCACATCAAATTAATATTTATCAGGCAGTCTTTTACGGAGAAATTGCATAAATGAAAAATTCGGAAAATCTGACCGAAAAATCGACCAAAAATATCGTTTTTGAAAATGACGTCACAGAAAGCGGCAATCTTGGATTTTTTTTACATTTTCTGGTAGAGCTTGACCCAAGGGTAAAGTGTGGAAAGTTTCAGCCCCCTATAGCTCAAGGTGTAAGAAAAATAGTTGGGGGGGGGGGGGGGCATTTCCCCTCCCAGACCTGGACAGGCCGAAAAAACCCCAGGCCAGATAGGGTTAATTTTTCTTAAAATATCCCTATTTATCAGGTTAAGAGAAGATGATCCATGGAAAGAAATAGAGGATCACCATAATCGTTAAAAACAATATGGCAGCCAAATATAGCCTATATATATATATCACTTTAAAGCCAAAAGACTGAATACATAGTGAGATTTGACTTTTTCTTGCTTGATGCTCATTAAATCAAACTTCCCGGGGTCAAATTATATATTGCTATATAATACTAAGCATATAGTTCTTGTTGGATATGTGATAAAAACAGGACACCAAACTTTCTTTAAAAAATATTAGCGGTATAACAGATAAACTGAGCCTTTCCAGTCCTGTGTTCGGGATCGATCGAGGGGGTGTTTGGGAACGGGGAATCGGGATGGGGGTGGAGAATATTATTATCGGAGGTTCATTTGTTAGTCATTTACACTTAAGTTTCCTTTTTGTTGAAAGCGACTAAAAGTGAATTTTGGGAGATTCCAGAAGCGTAATCTTCAACCTCAGGACTTTTGTTGAGTTTTATCCAATTTTAAGGTGTCTGGGTACCTTTTGTTAGGAAAGTCATTCTGTTTTGAAAAAAATTGACAAATCACCCTGTAGCTCCATAAGAGTAGAGAAACGTCCTCTACTCCCTTAATACAGGCGCGTGGAATGACAAACAGCCTTGTAGACACTGTTAATGTCCAAACGCCCGTTAATGTCCAAATTGGACATTAACACGCAGCGAGTGCGTGTTAATGTCCTAAGTTTGGACATTAACCGCCTCTTATTGTCCTAGGGCAAATTTGGACATTAGCGGTCGACCTGCAACTGATTTTTTTTCATTATGTACAAGTTGCGTCTTAATGTCCTAACAGTCCATAGTCCGTAGTTCGTTTTTTTACTAATTCAATATCTTGTGGTCATATCGATTCCTCGTAGTGCAAGATGGATGTATTAACACAGGTTGTAGTCTCGCAAAGCGATTTCGCTGTGTCTTGGTGTTTTTTCAATGCTTTCTTGTGCTCATTAAAAGTTCATAGTCCGTAGTTCGTTTTTTCACTAATTCAATACACCAAATGGAACGCTGCATACGTACTTTCAGTTTCTTCAAAACGACGCGCGATCAACACATTTCTTGTAGGCGCTAAATGGTCTCAATGAAATTTTGGAACAGAGGCGGGACTGTTTTAGGACAATAACAGTCGAAGTGATACATATCGACCGCTAATGTCCAAAGTTTGGACGATAACATTCATGCTGGCGTCTTATTGTCCTACGTGGGACATTAACACGCACTCGTTGCGTGTTAATGTCCAATTTGGACATTAACGGGCGTTTGGACATTAACAGTGTCTACACAGCCTCTTGAGAGGAAAAGCTTAAATCTCGGAACTAAAACTGATTGAAGACCTGGCGTGCGATGGTTATTAGATGCTTCAGTAGCCCGGTAATGATATAAAACATTGGAAATATGTCATACATGCTATAACAATTAGTTAAAACTCTGTGTTATGCAGAAGTTACACAGTCGTTGTTGTTATTGTCTTGTGTACGGTGTTCGGAATAGCGGAATGTTATATGTTATTAAGAAGGCGGGCCAGTATTGGCGCTGTCTACATTCATTGTTAGCACAGTCAACACCTCTTAACGGTTTCCTACAACATTTACCGTAGAATCAAAGGCTCGCAGAGGACTCTTACTTGGCGGGCATTCTAGGCTGTTGGCCCGTCATGCTCCCGACAAGCTATGCAGTCACACACGGAAGAAGTGGGACAGATTCCTTGCTTCCAATATGAGAGAAAATATTCAGAGTAATCCAACGATTTAACCTTTAAGCCGGCGAGTCTTGAAGCTATGCAGTAAAGGAACCGAGGAGATTTTTTATCTCTCTGTCTTAAATCTCGTGGAAGGTTGTAACCCTAACTCGTCATAATCCGACACAATATTACCGCCGTGATGAAATGCATTCTCGTGTTAGCGATATCGTAAAAACATATTTATTCTCATGTTGACATAAAACTCGATAAGCCTGAAAAGATTAAATTTGCGCTCTTTTCTCACTTTTATTGTATATTCTGCAACAGTCATTCATGTAAATTTTTCGCTCAAAATCTCTCGCCCGAATTCTCCCTGCTGAGATGAAGCTACAGACGTACGCCATTCTACATTCATTTGGAAATTAAAATTATGGGTTGATCTACAAATTATTTCATCAGATTACGGATATAAAGATCCAGGAATGTATTAACAAATAGAGGTGAACAATGACATTGATATTCATTGAATAAATAAATAAATAAATACATAACCTGCTATCAAGCTGAACGGAATTATTATTTTACAAATGGCAGATCCATGGGCCAATCATTATAGCCGATGCTCCGCGACTTCATCTTCATTACACGGAGCCTATTTCTACGTTCCCACTTCGAACTTGCCTTGATATTTCAGGTCCCCTTCAATGTTCAAAAAACTTATAAATAGATACGACACGTCACTGACCTCGAAACCATTTGAACTTCGAAATGTTTCATAGAAGAGCGTTACTGATTGGCTGAATGGCATCTCTACTTGAGAATGATGTCACCATACACACAATCGGCGGGTAGGTTCTGATTGGTTCCTCTCTCGTTCGTAGGTGGAATTTACACCTCGGGATTTGAACGCTGAAGATGGTCAGATAAATCAAGGCAGGTTCGTAGTTGGAATGTAGGAATTGGTTTGGTGAAATAAAGGGCGCTATTTTAGCTGTCATTCAAAATGGCGAAAATTGTTTTTCTGTATCGTAACAATAGCAGAAATCAACCTCAGTTTCTCTTATCACTTTGTATACACTTGAAAAGTAGCCTTTTCTAAATATATCGCAAATACCATATTGCAAATATCCCGCAAATACGATAGTGTCACGTAACATACGACTTCTGTCTGGCAAATTTCTTCCACATGATTTCAATGCAGCAAATATCATACTGAGTGTTTCATCTGACGTGTCATACGATCTCTTTGTAGCATACACTGAATGTCTCATCATACGACTACAGTACAGCAAACATCATACTGAGTGTCTCATTTCATTGAAGTCATACGATTACAATAATACAGCAAATATCATACTGAGTGTCTTCTTTCACTATAGTCATTCGATTTCAGTGCAGCAAATATTATTTTGCGTGTCTCATTCCGCTGAGGTCATACGATTACAATGCAGCAAACATCATTCTGAGTGTCTCATTTCACTGTAGACATACGGCTACAGTACAACAAGTGAGTGAGTGAATAGGGTTTAACGTCGCTTTCAACATTTTTTCAGCTATATCACGACGGGGAAGGGAAGGGAGGGGAGGGGGTACAGTACAACAAACATCATAGTGAGTGTCTCATTACACTGTAGACATACGATTACAATACAGCAAACATCATACTGAGTGTCTTCTTTCACTATAATCATACGATTTCAGAGCAGCAAACATCATACTGAGTGTCTCATTTCACTGTAGACATACGATTACAGCACAGCAAATATCATACTGAGTGTCTCATTTCACTGTAGACATACGATTACAGCACAGCAAACATCATACTGAGTGTCTTCTTTCACTATAGTCATACGATTTCAGTGCAGCAAATATCATTTTGCGTGTCTCTTTCCGCTGAGGTCATACGATTACAATACAGCAAACATCCTACTGAGTGTCTCGTTTCACTGTAGACATACGATTATAGTACAGCAAACCTCATACTGAGTGTCTCATTTCAGTGTAGACATACGATTACAGTGCAGCAAACATCATACTGAGTGTCTCATTTCAGTGTAGACATACGATTACAATCAGAGAATATCATACTGCGGGTCTCATTTCGATTGCAATACAGCAAACATCAAACTGTGTATCTCATTTCACTGTAGTCATACGATTACAATACAGCAGACATCACACCTAGTGTCTTCCTTTATTATACGCATACGATTTCGGTGTAGCAAATATCGTATTACGTGTTTCAGTTCACTGAAGTGCTACGATTACAATACAGCAAACATCATACTGAGTGTCATATAACTGTAGTCATACGTTTACAATACAGCAAACATCATACTGAGTATCATATAACTGTAGTCATACGTTTACAATACAGCAAACATCATACTGAGTGTCATATAACTGTAGGCATACATTTACAATACAGCAAACATCATACTGAGTGTCATATAACTGTAGTCATACGTTTATAATACAGCAAACATCTTACTGAGTGTCATATAACTGTAGTCATACGTTTATAATACAGCAAACATCTTACTGAGTGTCATATAACTGTAGTCATACGTTTATAATACAGCAAACATCTTACTGAGTGTCATATAACTGTAGTCATACGTTTATAATACAGCACACATCATACTGAGTGTCATATAACTAGTCATACGTTTATAATACAGCAAACATCTTACTGAGTGTCATATAACTAGTCATACGTTTATAATACAGCAAACATCATACTGAGTGTCATATAACTGTAGTCATACGTTTATAATACAGCAACCATCTTACTGAGTGTCATATAACTGTAGTCATACGTTTATAATACAGCAAACATCTTACTGAGTGTCATATAACTGTAGTCATACGTTTATAATACAGCAAACACCTTACTGAGTGTCATATAACTGTAGTCATACGTTTATAATACAGCAAACACCATACTGAGTGTCATATAACTGTAGTCATACGTTTATAATACAGCAAACATCTTACTGAGTGTCATATAACTGTAGTCATACGTTTATAATACAGCAAACATCATACTGAGTGTCATATAACTGTAGTCATACGTTTATAATACAGCAAACATCATACTGAGTGTCATATAACTGTAGTCATACGTTTATAATACAGCAAACATCATACTGAGTGTCATATAACTGTAGTCATACGTTTACAATACAGCAAACATACTGAGTGTCATATAACTGTAGTCACACGTTTATAATACAGCAAACATCTTACTGAGTGTCATATAACTGTAGTCATACGTTTATAACACAGCAAACATCATACTGAGTGTCATATAACTGTAGTCATACGTTTATAATACAGCAAACATCTTACTGAGTGTCATATAACTAGTCATACGTTTATAATACAGCAAACATCATACTGAGTGTCATATAACTGTAGTCATACGTTTATAATACAGTAAACATCATACTGAGTGTCACAGTTCACTGTAGTCATACGTTTATAATACAGCAAACATCTTACTGAGTGTCATATAACTGTAGTCATACGTTTATAATACAGCAAACATCTTACTGAGTGTCATATAACTGTAGTCATACGTTTATAATACAGCAAACATCTTACTGAGTGTCATATAACTGTAGTCATACGTTTATAATACAACAAACATCATACTGAGTGTCATATAACTGTAGTCATACGTTTATAATACAGCAAACATCATACTGAGTGTCATATAACTGTAGTCATACGTTTATAATACAGCAAACATCATACTGAGTGTCATATAACTAGTCATACGTTTATAATACAGCAAACATCATACTGAGTGTCATATAACTGTAGTCATACGTTTATAATACAGCAAACATCATACTGAGTGTCATATAACTGTAGTCATACGTTTATAATACAGCAAACATCATACTGAGTGTCATATAACTGTAGTCATACGTTTATAATACAGCAAACATCATACTGAGTGTCATATAACTGTAGTCATACGTTTATAATACAGCAAACATCATACTGAGTGTCATATAACTAGTCATGCGTTTATAATACAGCAAACATCATACTGAGTGTCATATAACTGCAGTCATACGTTTATAATACAGTAAACATCATACTGAGTGTCACAGTTCACTGTAGTCATACAATTACAATACAGCAAACATCATATTGAGGCTCATTTCACTGTAGTCATGCGATTACAATACAGCAAACATCATATTGAGTGTCTCATTTCATTGAAGTCATGCGGTTACAATACAGCAAACATCATACTGAGTGTATTCTTTCACTATAATCATACGATTTCAGAGCAGCAAATAGCATACTGAGTGACACATCTCCCTAGTTATACGATTTCAATGGGACAAATATCATACTGAATGCCTTATCTCACTATTCATCCGATTTCAATGCAACAAATATCATACTGAGTGTCTCGTCTCACTAGCCATACTATTTCAACGCAACAAAGGTCATACTGAGTGTCTCATCTCACTAGCCATACGATATCAATGCAGCAAAATATCATACTGGGTGTCTCATTTCACTG
>JAVTVY010051183.1:0-27395 GCA_036873755.1 Hanleya hanleyi
CATGCGCGATCCGTTCTTGATCGCGAATCTTCAATCGCGAGAGAATCGTTTTTTTTTCAGGGCGCGAGAGAATCGTGAGGCGGAGTGATATTTGACACATAGGCCGTGTTGCCGTCGTACGCCGCTCTATCCACGAACTGGGAACTACATGTAATGTTGATTGCGGATTTGTCGATGGAAAAACCTATATTACTATACTATACTGTATAAATGCGCAAGATAACCGAATAATATATATGATTCACGATCTAGTCTCCTACAAGCCGAAGTAGGGCGTATGCTGGAAATATCTATACATATACCTGTACCATGCTTCCTGTGACGTTCGCGCTCAGATTTACTCTGGCGAAGCGTAAATGACAAAATTACATGTTTATTCAATAATCGTGTGAGTCGACAATGTATTAATGTTCAGTCATTCCCTTCATACTTTTGATAATTTCCTCATATATTCATGCAACTTGGTATAAACAATACAGGGTGATAGTCACAATATCTTGTTTTGTAAAAACCGGGTACAGGTCATAAGTGGATTTGAGTTCGTCGTTGATTGCATTATCAGAATGATTACGGCACAGGCTTCATAGAGGTGTGAATGGGCGCATGGCGATAACCCAGAACAGCTTAGCCCTCCAGCCGAGAATTTCTAGGTTAATTAAGGTGAAAAATAGTGTAATTAAATATGTGTATTTTGTTATAGTAAAACATACATTAGGAAAGGGTATCCATTCATGTTTTGGTACAGTTTTTAAACTATTGAGATGTGAATAAGTTCAAAAAATCACCATCAAGTTAATTTTATTTATTATAAGAATATTCGCGGCAGTGATTTCATATTTATATCAAATACATATCACAATGGTGATTGAATCGCATATAACGGTTGGATTCGCATATGTACAATACTTTTTATTTTAATTTTATATTTTGATAAATGAACTATGAATGATTCCAAAGGGAAGCTCAAGCCAAAAACCAACTGAATATTATATAATTTCATCTCTTACTGGATTAACCAGTTGTGAAAATTTTTACAAATAGCCCGCGCTATATATTAATAATTAAGTGCTTTCGAAGACTCAAAACCCCGTATGACAATGTTATATTCAATACAGCGCCATCTATCTACACAAGGAAAATGGCGATCGTAGGACAAAAAACCACGCGTACAGCGAAAATCTGACGTATCAACTCAAAATTTCAGCCCGCACAGATGCCAAAAACGTTCACGAAAAATACTACACAAGAAATCTGGAATAATACCAGCTTTAAAACACAGAAATGCCCAAAATAATAGACGAAATTGCAAGTGCAAATGACCCAATCTGACCATATCCGAGTCTGTGTCCCGTACAAAATATATGTAAATATGAAGTTATAATTATATGCATAACCATTATTCCTATGTATATATATAGATATTTTTTATCAATTTCTTTCAATATCCCCATCGTATCTATATAACCGCCAACTGTACAGAAACACGCTATATAGTTTTACACTAGGCAAAGAATGGAAAAGGAAGAAGAAAAAATGATCGAACTTTATATAGTCTGACTGAAGTGTTAGAAACTCGAACGTGTATGCGGGTCAGTCAGGCTGAACCAGTAGCGTACTACTTTCGGCTATAATCCTCAATCGTTTTTTTTCAATCGTTTATATTTTCTCGATTAAAAAGCGATTGAATCGCGATATCGCTTTTTATTCGCGAGAATTTTCTCGATTGAAAAACGATTGCCAACAGAAAAAAAACGATTCGAACAGCGATCGCGAATGAATCGTTTATTTTGAAGAAAAAAAACCATTCCCTCGCGCCTTGGAAAATCGCGACTTCGAGAAAATTTGACGAAATAAACGATTCATTCGCGAACGATAATTGGAAACGGTGCCTTACCTCCCTGGAAGATACGGCTCGAAAATCCCACAGACAGGTCAATACCTATCATGTTCCTACGGACCTCGCCGAAAAGACATGGAGGTGAACGACATTGTGGAAAAACCCCACAGACAGGTCAGTACATATCCTATTATGTTCCCAGGTCACGCTCCATTCACCCAGACCAGAAGTGACGTCATACATACAAGAGCGCCCCCTGGCAGAAAAGGGGGAACCAAGAGTTACCTCCCTGGAAAGTGCGAGTCGAAATCAGTAATATATACAACTATCTCACGCTCTCCAGCATCAACTAAACAGGGCCCATCGAGTTCACCATAAGTAATGCGGATACGGCCTATGTGGATTTAGCCCATACGTACTTGTATGTGAAAGCCAAGATCGTCAATGGAGATGGCTCCAGAATCGTCGGCTATGCCACGGTGGGCCCGACGAATCTCTGGCTGCACTCGATATTTCAACAGTTGGATATATTTCACAGAGACAAAGTCATCAGTGACTCGACCAACACGTACCCCTATCGAGCCTACATAGAGACGCTGTTGTCGCATGGGCGAGAGGCTGAAAAATCTCAACTGACAGCCGCTTTATTCTACCAAGACACAGCCCAGCACATGGACGTAGAGAACGACAATGTGGGATATAGCAAACGGAAGGCTTTGACTGCGAACGGCGTCTCGGTGGATCTCATGGGTCGACTGCACGCAGACATCTTCATGCAGGACCGGTATCTCTTGAACAAGATCCCCCTCAAAATCCGACTGATACGGGCGCTTCCGACCTTCGCCTTGATGGCCACTAACGTAGACGGGCATGCCGCTGACTATAAGATTGTCATCCGAGACGCAGTCCTGTATGTCCGAAAAGTGAAACCGAATCCAGCCGTTCAATTGGGACACCTCAAAGCCTTGTAAACAAAACCAGCCCAGTACCCTACCCGACGTGTGCAAACCAAAGTGTTCTCTGTGTCTGCTGGAAATATGAGCGCCAACAAAGAAAACTTGTTCCTGGAGGAACTACCCGAGCGATTGATCCTGGCCTGTGTGGAAAATACCACACTTCGGGCGCAGGAATTTTATTTGAGTCTATCAGAGCCTGTTTACATCCACCGGCCAAATCAACCAGGACTAAGGACATATGATCAGTCGGGAGGACTACGCGAACGGATACACGTCGTTCTGTTTCGATTTGACCCCACCTTAGAGAACGATCATCAGCTGGCCCTCGTCAAGCAAGGCAATTTACGGTTGGAAATCCACTTTGCACGAGCCATCCGGATCACCGTCAATGTGATCTGCTACGCCGAGTTTGACAACATCATTCAAGTGGACAAGGCGCAAAACGTCCTGTGTGACTTCTCCACCTAACATGGATACAGACCAGATAACCACCGTGCTGGAGAATAACCCAGAGACACGTATGGTCTTTCAAGGGGTGTTCGCCCGAGATGTGTTCCCATTATACCGTGTGTATCCTGCTGCTTACGTTCTCAACACGGATCCGATGGATCGGCCCGGTGAACATTGGGTGGTGGGTGTGTACTTGACAGAACAGCAGGGCGAATACTTCGACCCGTACGGCCTGCCACCCCTCCATCCCGATTTAAAAGACTTCATGGATCAAGGCACAGAGACGTGATGTTGGATCAGTCAAACGTTGCAAAGCCTGGCCAGTAGCCTGTGCGGACAATATTGCTTGTTTTACCTGTACCATCGATGCCGGGGAAGATCCTTATCTACCGTCGTACAGATGTTTGACGAGTACCCAAAGGCCGAGAACCGCGATGTACTCGTATATGACAGGGCCGCCCATCATTTCAATGTCAAGCCTCGTTCTGGGCTTAAGTTCTTCCAATGTTCAAGCCTCCTGTTCTGGGCTTCAGTTCTATCGATTTCAATGTACAAGCCCTCTGTTCTGGACTTCAATTTTCACGTGGTTGTTCTCACGTTGTTGTTGTTGAATAAGAAAAGCAAAATGAGATCTCAGCCAAAAAAACCCTGTCCTGTGTGTTTTCGAAATGAGCATGATGCATGAAGGCTATAACAGACATGTGAGGATTCGGGGAAACTGGCTTCGAACACCGTGGAGAAAGTAACCCATCAGTGGCCTAGGATAATCCGAAATTCACCCGCGCAGGCGTTTGGCCGGATAAGGCGCGCGTGCGCGCTGCGGCCGGAGCGGGGTGGGGCGGGGCCGGTCCGGGCCGGGGAAAACCCGGATGTTGAACATCCGGACCCTACGTCTAAGGGGAACATTGGAACTCTTCTGTGTTCGGGGGTAGTTCTAGTGAAACCCGGAAGAGACGTCTGTATAGGAACTCATTCGACACCATGGGATCATTATGGGCTCACCTAAATCCTAACACGTCTATTTACACATACTTTTCCCAGAATTCCCTGTCTACGCATGCGCAGAATGTGGACAACGGCCGAGACCCTAGTCCAATCCGATGCCCCTCACATAGGTTTCACACTGATATCTCCCTCAACTCCATCGGCTCATTAGTGGCTCATCTACATCCCATAACGTCTAATTTCATATCCTTTCTCTTTTGCGCATGCGCAGAATGACGATATTCCGACCTCACACCCACCCAGTGGCATGCCCCCTCACATAGGCTTCACATTGATACATCACTCGACCCCATCGGTCTATTAGGGACCCCTAGACCCCAAAACGTCTATTTCCATACACTTGGTCTACCGCCCATGTGCGGAATGACGATATTTCAACACCACACCCAGCCCGTCGGATGCGCCTTCAGGAATGCTTCACATTGATACCTCATACGACTCCATCGACCCACTAGTGGCTCCACTAGACCCCAACACGTCTATTTCCACAAACTTGGTCTACCGAGCATGCACAGAATGACCATATTTCAACCCCACAGCCAGCCCATCGGATGCCCCCTTATATAGGCTTCATATTGATACCTCACTCGACCCCATCGGTCTATTAGTGGCTCCCGTAGATCCCAAAACGGCTATTTCCATGCCCTTGGTCTACCGTACATGCGCAAAATGACCATATTCCAACCCCACACCCAGCCCATCGGATACCCCCTCACAAAGGCTTCACATTGATACCTCACTGGACTCCATCGGACCACTAGGGACTCCCCTAGACCAAAAACGTCTATTTCCATACACTTGGTGTACCGCGCATGCGCAGAATGACGATTTCAACTTCACAGCCACCCCATCAGATGCCCCTTCACGAATGCTTCACATTGATACCTCATACGACCCAATCGGTACACTATGGATCCCTCTCGCCCCCCTGAACGATATTGTGGAAAAATCTCACAACGGAGGTGACCGAAAAGACACGGAGGTGAACGACATTGTGGAAAAACCCCACAGACATGTCAGTACATATCCTATCATGTTTCCAGGTCACGCTCCATTCACCCAGACCGGCAGTGACATCATACCTACAAGAGCGCCGACTGGCGGAAAAAAGGAACCAAGAGTTACCTCCCTGGAAGATACGGCTCGAAAATCCCACAGACAGGTCAATACCTATCATGTTCCTACGGACCTCGCCGAAAAGACATGGAGGTGAACGACATTGTGGAAAACCCCCACAGACAGGTCAGTACATATCCTATTATGTTCCCAGGTCACGCTCCATTGACCCAGACCAGAAGTGACGTCATACATACAAGAGCGCCCCTGGCAGAAAAGGGGGAACCAAGAGTTACCTCCCTGGAAAGTGCGAGTCGAAATCAGTAATATATACAACTAGCGAATCTCAATGACCCCACCTTAAAGGCAGATGTTGCTGAAATGTAGTAGTAGTCGCCATCTTGTCGCAATGAATGCGTATGCCGAATTTCGGGAGAATCCAACCTTGCGTTTGGAAGTTATCGCTGGCAAAGATTTTTTTACAGACATCCACGAACATACACGGGCATCCACGGACATCCACGGACACAAAGAAGCAAAAACCTATGATAAGGTGTAAGGGGTGGGAGATATATTCGTGTTGCATTTCTTACCCAGTCCCATCGTATACAGATAACAAATTTGTGATAATTGTAAACGGCGACCTTACCCAAGCGCTGCATGATCATCACTCAACAGGCTGATAGTCTGATTGCACTATAACCAAAATAATAAGTGATCCCGTAAATAGACCGAACGAAATTCATCAGGGCTATGACAACTATCAAACTGTTTCGGTTGCAACAAGTACCAAATCAACAAGGATCCTCAACACTTACTTGATCAAATCACTCGTTCAAATACCATCGTGGTCGACGGAAAACTTAACGGCTTGATTCCTACTATCCATCAGAAACCCTAGGATATATAACGTTACCTTGCAGCCTGGTTAGTTTGGACTTCAACTGGTTAGTCTCTCCTGCCATTTCTGTTAGCTGTTCCTGCATGCGAGCCCTGTTCCCTCGCTCAACGGAAAGTTGATGATCTAGCTCATTTATTCGCGATTTCAGATATCGAAGCTCAGTCATGGGTGGATCAGTAGTTGGCTCACTTGTACAGACACGGGGCTTTTGTACCAGTAGAACCAGAAATATAACAAAACATTTCGTTGTCTTCATGGTAATATTCAACTTTTGAACGCTTTAAGAGAATACTCGTTCTTATGTTCTAAACTTGGATAAACTCGACACATAAAATACCGAAATCACTTGGTGACGGTGGTATATGTGCTTCGTCAATGTCTGAAGTTCGTCAGTGTGACGCTTACCAAATAGACCTTAAGTACATACCACACAACCGATGAACATATCTGACTTCTTATTTGTCTATCTTCGCGACCACAAAATATATAGTAAATTAGGTATATACTAATATGTTTTATAGGTGTCATAGTACTACAGTATAGAGTTAGACACTGAGGATATTTTTAGAATGATAGACCTGAGGTAAACATGTTTACGTTCTGTTTTATAATCTTGACCGATTTATCGTGAGTGATTTATGTGTTATCCGTCTCGTGTTTTCTCGAAGATTCTATATTGCAAATGGCCGCTGTACGAAAGATCTGTATTAAACAGCGGCATCTACACATCTAACAGCGTCATCTGCTCATTCATCAACACACCCCGTATGATACTGTTAGTTATAATTGAGCGTCATCTGTACATATAGATCTTCATTGTATTCAATATTAAACATTCTTGAAGTTTCCGGAATGAGAAAGCACTTGTTTATCTGTGTTAATTATGTCGAACTTTCTCGTAGTTGTTGTAATCGTATCTGGGTTAAATCTTACGTCATTGTTGTACTGATGGAAGTTTCTTGATCTGATAGAATAATCTCGAACATAGCAGTGTGACTAACGTCACATGACCTAGTAGGGTTTGATAGGATTTAAGTGTGTACCTTGATCTAAGACTGGCCATTTCCATGGTCGTAGAAGGCAATTAAGATATTTTTTAGCAATTTCGAGCTTTCTATGTCATCTAACTAGGTCAGAATTTGGATCAGAAAGTAGGTCAGCTTAGTTCATAGTTGCATGGTTCATTATGACTTAAATCTGCCAGTCCTGTAAGCATAATCGCCCCCCCCCCCCTCTCCTCCGACGACACCAAACTTTCTGCGCTATCTCTGGAACGACAAAAATTAGAGCTGGCACTCTGTGACTTTATAGATTATCATACTGGAGTCATTTTGAGCCTATTTGCATAACCCGCGAGTAGACGATAAAGGGTAAATTCAAGATGTCGGTCACATGGGGTACCAGAAATATGATGTTTTCCGCATTTCCGCGATAAAACGTGGACAATAACTATTTCTTTTCACTTCAAATTAATATTTACTCATTTATCACGCAGGTTTTACGGAGAAATTGCATGAATGAGAATTTCGAAAAATCGCCTTTAAAAATGACGTCATTGTGACGTCATCAAAGCAGTCATTTTGGATTTTCTGGTAGAGCCTGAACCAAGGGTATAGTGTGGTAAGTTTCAGCCCCTCGTTTGAGGGGTAAGAAAAATAATAGGAGGGAGGGTGGCTGAAATGGCCACTCGTGTGATACCGCTCACGACGGTGCTAGGGGTCATGTGGTCATGTTATTCAAGATGTTCACATGAACAGCTTCAGTAACAGCTTGTCTATGATAGAAATATCATTTCAGGGGTCATATTTGGATCTTGTGATGTTTTTAGGTATGCAATCAGAATGTTGGCCTGTGGGGTCACTATCACCTTCATATGTTGGCCTTAATCACCTACAACCCGTATCTTCCACAATCCGTAATACCCTAGCATCACGGCTCCCATCGGTTCTACGCTCTGCTCAAGTCTCCGCCTGACTGCTATCTCGACCAGAAGCAGGCGTTGCCATGTTAAAATATAAATGCACAGATTAAAGCCACATCGTTGAGATTACAAACAAAATGATGAAAATGGAACCATTATGGACCACTGTGATATTATCGCTAAATATATCATTTCTGTCATGAATGGCATCCGTATCAGCATTGACTAACTAGGGTACTGAGAATAAAAATTATTCAGTTATAAAGAATGAAGAAAGTTTATGAATTTAGCGATATTAAAATGAGTGATTTATCAAATTCTATTCAACATATCATCTCCTGTTCTTGCCTAAGCAACTTGAACTGGCGAAGACCTGCAGGTAACCTGCCAATTCAGTTGAATGCACTGTATACATTTTCGTCTACTGCCAAAAATAGGTGTTGTATTACGTGTACGATATTGGATTTTGAGGGTATTGTTCTAGGATACGCATTGTTTATCAAAACACTTCCCGAATTTAAATTCTTTGGCTTGTCAAGTTACTTTAGTATTGAGCAGATTCGACGATTTCACCAATTTACGTGCATAAATATCAATTTATAACTCTCTAAAAATAGGTACATTTTCCAGTGATATTATCAACACAACGTGGGCGAGACATCGCATTTAGGTCGTCCGGAGATCCATACAGGTGCCTGTCTGTTTGTCTCATCTCAGTTGAAGTAGACAGACACTTGCAAATCACTCATCAAGACATGCTCTTATGAAATGAATCGTTTAAGTTATTGTCCAGTTTTGTCAAAACGTCCCTTTAGCCGTTTCCACACACAAAGATCCTAATGTTGCCCTTCGAGGAGTCCTCTTTCTCGTATATATGCATCCTCGCGAGCCAGTGTAACAATCGATAGGTTGCGATCAATACACGGGCTTGGTTAGTTACCGATAGCCTTTCTGGGTATAAATACCTCGATGGGTTTCCACTAAACCTAACCAATCAGTAAGCGCGCTGAGGCAGCTCATCAGGCCAATCCACGGCGAGGTTTAAGATTTGACTGGTTTGAATTTCATCGGCGGGCAGACTACCATTGAAATCGACATCGCGTGTCAAAGCGAAAGCAGCATGTAGAACATGTAGTTATATGTAATAGTGGTATCTGACAAGAAGTCATATGATCACACTGACTGACATTCCGACTGCAATCAATCAAATGTCAACCCAAAGAGCGCGTCCGATTCTTCGATATAATGTTCTTTCGTTAAAAATGCAAATGGATTCTTCATGGATGAAGGTTGTTTATCGAATCTCAGATTCAAGGCCTGTCGTGATATAGGGTTGAGCGCAATCACAAGGCCTGTCGTGATATAGGGTTGAGGGCAATCACACGGCCTGTCGTGATATAGGGTTGAGGGCATTCACAAGGCCTGTCGTGATATAGGGTTGAGGGCAATCACAAGGCCTTTCGTGATATAGAGTTGAAGGCAATCACAAGGCTTGTCATGATATAGGGTTGAGGGCAATCACAAGGCTTGTCGCGATATAGGGTTGAGGGCAATCACAAGGCCTGTCGTGATATAGGGTTGAGGGCAATGACAAAGCTTGTCGTGATATAGGGTTGAGGGCAATCACAAGGCTTGTCGTGATATAGGGTTGAGGGCAATCACAAGGCCTGTCGTGATATAGGGTTGAGGGCAATCACAAAGCTTGTCGTGATATAGGGTTGAGGGCAATCACAAGGCTTGTCGTGATATAGGGTTGAGCGCAATCACAAGGCTTGTCGCGATATAGGGTTGAGGGCAATCACAAGGCCTGTCGTGATATAGGGTTGAGGGCAATCACAAGGCCTGTCGTGATATAGGGTTGAGGACAATCACAAGGCATGTCGTTATATAGGGTTGAGGGCAATCACAAGACTTGTCGTGATATAGGGTTGAGGGCAATCACAAAGCTTGTCGTGATATAGGGTTGAGGGCAATCACAAGGCTTGTCGTGATATAGGGTTGAGGGCAATCACAAGGCTTATCGTGATATATGGTTCAGGGCAATCACAAGGCTTGTCGCGATATAGTGTTGAGGGCAATTACAAGGTCTGTCGTGATATAGGTTTGAGGGCAATCACAAGGCTTGTCGTGATATAGTGTTGAGGGCAATCACAAGGCCTGTCGTGATATAGGGTTGAGGGCAATCACAAGGCCTGTCGTGATATAGGGTTGAGGGCAATCACAAGGCATGTCGTGATATAGGGTTGAGGGCAATCACAAGGCCTGTCGTGATATAGGGTTGAGGGCAATCACAAGGCTTGTCGTGATATAGGGTTGAGGGCAATCACAAGGCTTGTCGTGATATAGGTTGAGGGCACTCAGACAGACTCAAATGTAGCGCACAATGCCGCTCCAGCAAGTTTGTTCAATAGTTTGATTTTCCGTCAAAATTTCACGTGATTTTTGTCTTGTTTACACTCCAGTGTAAAACACGATATTAGCAGAGTGAGTGACTAGCGTGACGAACTACATTCTGCATGACCTCCACTTGACTTCTGGGCGCGTAGAAATTGACCAGGTCACTGATGTGAGATGACTGATGTTTTACGGGTCAGCTTGGTATTATGGCCGTTTTTCGAGGTTTCTTTTTTAGCGTTTTCAAACAGATATTTTGAATTTAAACTCCGAGAGAGAAATCTGCTACTACAGAAGCGGCCATGGCGTGCTTCTCGAGTTCAAAGCTGATTTATATCGCGCTTGTGTCCCAGATGAAAACCCCACTTTTTCGGGGGTCCAAGAGTGAGATGCTTTCCTATTATGGTCGTTTTGTGAAATAGATCAATTTTACGGGAAAACTGTGAAAAACTTTCATCTAAATTGACCGTATATTATTTAGACATTACTTAGTCCAATGACCATATTTCTGATAGTTTTGAGACTTTTTTCTGTCAGAAAACGTTGTTTATTTTTAGGCCCCTCAATAGCGTCTTTGAGTAATGAAAATACATGCATTTGTATTGTGGTGGTGGAGAGTGACATTTCTTTCAGAGTCCCTTGTTTCGGGATAATGATTGAAATCAACAACGAGACATGATGGAATTCTATAGGAGAACTGTTCAGATAAAGGTGGTTTAGGCATTTTTTAGAAACGACCCTAGTGGAAGACGGCCATAATAACACGCTGATCCGTACGGATCATTCACGCAAATCATGGCAAGGGCGATTATCAAAACTTCTCAACTATCGAGTCATTTCAGACGCAATGGATGGTTCTCGTTTGTTCTATTCGGGATGATTTTCTAGGAATTAATTTTTATATGAGCGCATATGCACATTTCGTTGAGGCGGTTATTCGGCCAGTTATCATCACGGAACTTTCACAATCCACACGTTGAATATGGCTGCTAAATCTATGAAAAACTTATTTCAGGAGAGCCATAAATACCTAACATTTTTTTTATAACATATTCGGAATCACTATAGTCATATTTGGCTGCAATGACATTATCTCGCTAAACTAACCTGTTTTACCTCTTCACAGAGGCTGCTTTGACACCCCAAAACGGGGGACTTCAGTATTCTTGATGTCTGTCAATCAATATGCATAATAGTCCGGGAGCCACTCGCGAGAACATGTCATTCCGTTGCACCCTCCCCGTAGATTTTGTTTGACTTCTTTTTTCTGGAAGATCAACATCTCCAGGTCAATTAAATACCTGATGTAGATATCTACGGTGGTGCCTAAGGTTGCTACATGCAAAGCTGACTGGCTTTGCAAAATTTAAAACTGGCATGGGGGTAGGGGTAATTCAGCTCTCATATTTTTATTACCCCTGCGGTTCGCGATCTGAAACTTACACAAATTTACCTCCGAATATTGACCTTTCTGATAAAATAATCCGAATTTCTCTAGCTAATTTGGCCACGTCATAGTGATGTCATAAGCTCGAAGAGCCTTTCTCTCATGATTTTTGTGGATTATTTTCTCCGATTTTCTCTGTTTCTTTCACAGTAATCCCTTCTTGCTGATATTTGACATATAATCTTGAAAGATATATGTCACCCGTTTAATTCTAGACCAGATACGTCTTTCTACTAAGTCCTGTTTGAGCTCAATATGGATTCATATAGTTGTTCTCTGGTCATGACACCATTACAACCGAATGGGGGTAGGGGTGATTACTGTCCCATATTTTCTTTAGTTCGCGGTTTATCATACTGAATGGACCACACATTGCTTTTGGATATTGACCTGACAGATAGAGTAATCAGACTTTCGGTAACTGCTTTAGTTTCCTCACTATGACGTCAAGAATATAGAAATTGTAATTTTCCTTTATTAGCGTCTGATTATCGCGCCTTGTTCTGTTTTTTTTCTTTTTTTCTTTCTATATTTCTATAAATTGTCACGCTTATATCTGGATAGTGTTTTAAAAGATTTCCTTTGAACCAAGTGTCGTACAGCAGTAAATTAATATAATTTTGTGGGTGACAAACTAATAATCTGGCCTGAAATAAGAGAAAAAAAAAACAAAATCTGATTGAGAATGCCCCACAAAACTCATGTCTCGTGTCCACTCAAAGTTACATTCTGAAAACTTGGTATATAATGAATTTTGCATGGGTATACTTAACTTTGATATAATCACAGCAAGGGGTTGAGAGGAAACATTAATTGTAATGAATAAGAAACGACTTTATTGCTGGAGATTGTCTGTTTGCTCAATCTTGTTTGCAATGAAGTATGGGTAGAATAGAAATGGCGACCGTGTTGGGATGGTCTGATATCTCGGTAAACTAAGATGGTATAGGGGCCGTGAGCATACTTCATAGTCTCCACATGAACAGCTGCAATAAAAGCGCAACCGAGATACTTAGGCTACGTTCGAGAATCCACCGCATTGTCGGGTCTGAATGCGGGGTGCCGAGAAAAGCTTGTGGTTGAGTCATATTGGTTGCTTTTTTGTCGCCAGACGTCAATTTGTCCCACCTCTTACATAACCCCCCAATTAATCACATATTTATACATCTTAGTTTGCCGAGATTGATCTGATATTTGCAAAACTGGACAGAAGAGAGATCCACAAATACTTGGCGGCAAGATAACACAGCCGTACAATGCAACTGGATTTTAGCTAAGTTTTGATTTTGGCTATAACGTGTGAGGCTGTTCAATCTAATTAAAATTAATTCCTATCTGCTTCACCATTTGGATATATCGCTTGAAGGATTAAACAGGCTTGCAGTAACTCGAGTGTCAACCAACCCTGAGAACGCTTCATAGTGCTTTGAAGGGAACATTAATGATAGAGAATTTTTGGTTGGCTCAGTCGACTTAGACGCCTCGCTGGCGGGGTGTCCTTTCATGTGTTCGCGGTCCCGAGATTATGGCACCATAATACGAAGTAGATATATGAACTGGTTTTTGGTGTAAACATGAGGGTAAACGGACACGGTGACCCTATATCCCCTTCCCGACTGCAAGTGGATTAGTCCAGATGCGACCATGGTGTCATAATGCTATTAAATATTCATGGTATGGGCGCTCAGAACACCAAATTCAATTGAAATACTTAAGATTCTATATAGCGACATGTACGATTGGGAAGCATTGATAGGATATTAATTTATTAAGATTGGGGGTTGTTTGGATATCATGTGTTTTCACATAGTGTTCAAATAAACATCACATTCAAAGCGTGACTGATACTCCGGACAAGATTTGGAATTCATTTGGATAAAGTATAATGATCAGTGATTAGGAGTTCATGTATAGAACATCATTATATTGCTGACATCTTTGAAAACTGTGTTTTTCTTGTATTTATTTCATACACATTGGAATTGAGGCTAACTGTCACATTGGAATTGGGGCTAACTGTCATACGAAATAGGTCTTGCGCTTATTGAAGCGCAATTTCTTTATGGACGGCGGCTGATTATTGAATCTTGATATCGGATCTGACACTTGCTAGTGATATAACTATTGTATTGACAATATTGGATCTTCCTTTTTGTAAATTTTCTTCAATTACCTTTTGTACAAAAGGAAGGCATTCGAATGTTTGTTTTCGTTTGTCAATATCAATTTAGCATCACAGTGTAATAGAATGTTCCCATAACCCTACCAGGCCTGGGGGGGAGGCAAAATGGCCCCCCTACCAACTTTTCTGCGCTATCTTCGGAAGGACACAGCATTGCGAGATGACACTCCGTGACGTTATAGTTTATCATATTGGGGTCATTTTAAGCCTATTTTCATAATCCCCCGCGGAGAGAATCATGGGTAAATTCAAGATGGCGGCCACATGGGGTAGCAGAAAAGTGATGTTTTCGTCATTTTTCTTCAAAATGTCTGCTTTTCCGCGATGAAAAGTGGGCAAAAACTATTTTATTTCACATCACATGAATATTTACTAATTTATCATGCAGTTTGTGCAGAGAAATTGCATAAATAAAAAGTTCGAAAAATTTGAGAAAAAAATCGATCAAAAAATGACGGTTTTGAAGATGACGTCACTGTGACGTCATCAAAGCAGCCATCTTAGATTTTTTTTACATTTTTTGTTAGAGCTTTATCCAAGGGTATGGTGTGGTAAGTTTCAACCCCCCAGCTCAAGGGATAAGAAAAATAATTGGGGGGTGGGGTGCTTGAATCAAGCACTGGAAAGTGCAAACAAAGTTTGAAATATATGTATTGAGGCAGTGTGACGTCATTGGACCTAAATATGATTGCAACAGACCACCATAGAATACCATGCTTTAATTGCACTTTACTCTGTGTAATAAAATCGTAAAAAAATAAAATAAATATTTTCCCACACTGTTCGCAATGGTCTTTCATTTGATGGAAACTTTACTTGAGGGTTTACGACTTTAATATATTACGGCTGAATATTGAATGAGGGATTAGACGCCTGTATTAAAAAGTTAGAAGTATCTCCATCGAGACGTCAGTAACAATAAAGAAGATGTTATCCATAAAATAGACTATAGTGTTATACAATATCCATAGGCGGGTGGTTGGCTGCGAACGGGTGTCTGTTACTTCAATGTATTTTGTCTCACTTCATGCATCATGTTTGAAAATAGTTTTGTAGATACAATGAATGAAAATTGATGGTGTCTGCCTTTCGTCTTCTCTCAATACTTTCTCACCTAAATTCATTCCTTTCATTTCATGTAACATTCATTCATTCCATCTATCAAATTAACTGGTTTTCTCTAATTAAGTATCGAAACATTGGTGAGACTTAACCCATAATGTGAAGATAAATATATCATGACGAAAGACGACGCCATCATGGTACATTGTGAAGATCTGGTTCTCTCGTTGATATCACCAGAAAAGTTGAATCCATCTTCTTTCTGGATGTCCATCGACATGACACTGATGGAGTTAACAAATGCAAGCGGCAACTTTATGTACAGCTGTTCTTGGATACAATTTGACCACTAGCAGCTAGATGATAATCGTCATCCTAAGTCGAGCAGAGGTTAACATGTGTAAAACATATTAAACACATACCACAATTAAACGCAACATTAAAAGGGTGGTGAAAAACGATGCCGGCGAACTGACAAGAAGTCATATTACCTCGCAGACAAATATACTGACTGCATATTTCTAAAAACATCACAAGAACCAAAAGGGACCCCTGTGATGATTTTTATCCCAACCACGCTTTTATTGTGCCTGTTCATGTGGATATATTGAATATCCCCTAACACCGACTTGGGCGGTATTAGATACAAATATTTCCGAGGGACGATGTAATAGCCCTGTAACACTAGCTATGCTATAAAGAATATACCCTAGAGTTCAAAACAGACATTACAGAGACTTCATTCCAGAAGTATTGGAAGTTTTTTTCCTGGTTTTGCTCAACTAGTATCCAACCACAAAGTGTTAAAAACTTGAGCTCTCTAGAACCAAGTGTGAAGAAGATATGGAATCATAATCACTCCTACCCCCATTCCTTGTTTGTTTTTGTGTTACTCAGAGAGCTTTGGGAAAAAAAGGCAGCCTGCGTCCTTACTCATCACCGTAGACGTCAACATCCGGTTCCAAATAAGCCATGCTATCATGGTCTTAAATACACACATCAAGCAAAAGCTAACAGGGTAACAATATACCTTTCAAAAATTACAACAAAAGTCCAGAGAAAAAATACTTCCACGATGATAATAACGTCATAGTGACACCAACATTGAAGATAATCGGAATCGGATTCCTTCATCTGAATGATCCGTACACAGACTCATTATGTGTTAAATTTCATTGCGTTAAGATCAGGGAAAATATTAGAACGTAAGCACCCCGACCCCTATTTCGGCTTCATATTTCTCACGCTCTGGTTATGCTGCATTACTGAAGTACATATTAGATGGTTACAACAGGTCTAGACAATTATCTTTTACAAATACAAATCAGGCAGAATGCAAAAAGAGTTTCCGCAACTGTAAAACAAAAAATCGAGTCCCATGTAAAAAAAATCGCGAAAAATGTACCCTCCAATTTATGGCGTCATCATTACGTCAAAAACGTAAAAGGCGTAACTTGGATTACTTTATCTAATAGAACATTATTCATAGGTCAGGTATGGGAAGTCACAGAAAGTTTAGTGCAAGAATAAAAAAGGATATACATGTACGTTCATAAATACCCCTACCCCCATTTTAGAGTTAATTTTGTCTTGTTCAGCCATCGGCGAAGAAATAAATGCTGTGACTTTAGGCACCACCGTAGATGCCTACATCAGGTCTAGCAGATGATACTCGTTCATAAACAGTGGTCAAACTAAATCTACGCGGGGGATGCAACAAAAACCTTATTTAGACCCTTTTTGCGACTTGACTCCCGGACTATAACAGGCATGACCTGATCCGTGTTTGCCTTATCCACTCAGTATCCCCAGAACTACTCAGTCTCGATCTCGATAATTCAGTGAAATTTCATTTTTCAACATTCAACTGCACAAAACACAACCACATTGGTATTAAGTGACTAATCAGTGATTCGGCAATTTCACAGTTATAATCCACATCTTTGTAGTAAACACGACCTCAGTAGTTCATTACTTTTATTTTAAATAGTACTGGCGAGAGCAAATTACTGAATAAAATAAAATTTGCTATGTTAAATGCAAATCCTTCTCAATTTTTACTATTCAGAAAGGGGTGTTTTTCTATGCTGAAGTTGTAATCGTGCCAGTCTTTGTAATCTCGATCTGGTGGGGGAATACAAATATCTATCCCGTCTGACCCAATGATGCGTTTCGCCAAACAGTCGGTCGTAAAACACTTCATATCAGCTTGTATCACGAACAATCTCACGGCCTTTCTCTTATATCATTTGACATTGAGAATTTTTCACTTGTCTATATATGTACATTTAATCTAGTGATTATCGCAAACAGGATCGGATTATTTGCACAGATGTCGACGGTACTCTTACGAAACGATATAGACACAATAAATAATACAGTTTGATCTGTCGTAATTTTCATAAATGTCATAACTGAAGTATGCAAACTTTTATAAATCATTCATCATCAGTTATGAACCCTTGTAGATGTCATCATCAAATGAAGTATCCAATCCTGAAACAGGAAGCCCTTAAGTCCGTGACATATATTTTGACCACGATGAACGTCTTTGTGTCTTCTTTCAACTCCTTGACTAGATTGCTTTGGAGATAGCTCGGTGAGAAATAAGTATCGTTGCCTCATTATCACGCCAAAGCTCATTGCAAGTGGATGGTTAAAACCACAGGTAAATGTATTTTCATTATGGTTATAACTTTGATCACTTTGACCATTTGAGGGTTTTTTCTTTAATTAGTATTACACTGGGGTCACGCTTTGATTTCGTTTGTTCATATTAGAACAATGCGAATCTTTAAGATATAATATATTACCTAGCTTTCATATGACCCCTGTCCCTGGATTCAGCGGAATAAAGCTCAAGCTAGGAACGTTATGCAAGAGATCCTTCACGGTGCATATGAAGGCTGACCACGACAAGTAGCAGACGACAAGGTGCGGACGACAAGATGCAGACGACAAAATGTGGCTCCTGACGACAACAACATTTTCTAACAGCACTCATTCTGTTTATGTCCTACCAATCAGCGATGTTGAGTAAATATACTGCTTCACAGCCCTGTTATTGGAGAATCATACTACTCCTTGACACAAATTATTCTAAATATACAACAAAATTTTGTATTTTATGTTAATCGAACAATTTCTTTCATAAATAAGAGTGAAGTTGAATGATTTTTCATCGCAAAACCATGGTCTTGTTATTCGAAAATCATTAGGCTCAATGACTTACAATTATTCATAATATGCAATAAAATATTGCACCTTTTGCCAATCCAAAAATCTCTTTCGCGAGCAATATTTTATTTTTATCATTTCTCTCGCACGCTGCAGGAACCTAATCCCTACTAAATCCGTCAACGTCCTTTGATAGTTTTAGAAAGATTTCTTCAACTGATATGAGAGATGAAAAACACAAGCTATACATAGTCTGGCCCTCTCTTCTGGTTGTAGGTTATTGGTAAGTAGCTGATATGGCTTCTCGTAGGATCTTTTTCCTGCTCCTCTCACTGTCAGTTGTTTACGTGGCCACACATGGATCGGGTGGAGACAGTAAAACAGCAATGGACGATGGATCAGACAGTGACAAGATGAAAGAATATCCAGAAACGAAAACATCCAAAGGTTTGTGAATTAGACATGTTGTAAATATGAATATTTGTGATAATATATAGCTCACTAAGCTGGTTCATGATTCAAACTGACTACCTTCAAGGTGTAGACAATTTTTGAAATCGAAGGTTGGGGTGGAGTGGGAGGTGGAAGGGGGTCTCGGCTCTAATTCCCAATAGTTCCAGCCATACGAACTGAAAGTGCGCCACCGAGGCTTGTTGTCGGGGGGGGGGGGATCTAGTTTTCATTTCATGCAATTTGGCACATTATGACTTCTGTTAGGATTGAATTTTTTTCAAATAAAATGTGGTGTCTATAACTACCACAAAAAGTTTAATAAAACATCAACTAATGGCTCTGAGAAGCAGTTTTAAAATTTAAAATTTAAAACACAAATTTGTTCATCGTCAAATCAGACAATGTTTGCCCTCGCCGAAATTCGTCATATTACTTATATTCTCAAAATGCTTATGCAGCGAAATTGTCAATTTCATTTTTATCATGAAATTTTACGCTTTGGGATTTCTGGATTAAGTTAATAAAATTCCAACAAAGAGTTTTAAACAGGAAGATACTATATTTTGCTACGAAACACAAGGGGCTTAGTCGATAAAGTGCGAACTTTACGGTCGCCATGTTTTCGTGTGTGTGACGTCAAAAGTATGACACGCCGGTCGACAAGCAAGCCAGCGATACGTGTAGCATATGGCGAAAGCCAATGTCCATTTACTTAATTCACATTGTAGTTGACTTTCTCTCAATATCCATCACTGTAACGTGCCAGAATGAAAGAAATAATCCAGTCGGTCACGTATCCCTGCATGACCACCTGTAATGATTTATTTATTACTTACCTTAATTCGTGAGCAGAAGTTGGACGAATGCATGCACTTACTGTCTGTTTCAAATTACGAGGGAACGGCGTTTTCGTGGATTTATCAGTTAATATAAAACATTAGCTGTCGAATGTCTTCCAAACTCTGTCTGTGCAATTATTTGTCATACAAAATATTTCCCTGGCATTAGGAATTATTTAATAAAATCTCCAAACTTTGTATCGTCTGAGCAACTGCAACTGCTATTTTGTTTCCGTTTCTTGATACTGAACCTGAAACAAGAATATCGCCAGATCGACCCATATTCGCAACATTTGAGGCTATTTTCCACTCACAAGGGTCTATGACTTTTTGATCGATTTGAAGAAAAAATAAATAGCTTTATTAATTGTTTAAGGTTTAATCAGGGAAACACAACATCAACTGGAGAATGTCTCACCACCTTAAATGTATTTATTGTTGCAGAGGGAGAACGGAAACGCCGCCAAGTGGCAGCTGTCGCGTCGGCTGCCCTTGGTGGTGCAGTCGGTGACATAGTGAAACAATTGGTTCACGAGCTCGTCGGGAGAAATAGGCAGGAAGAAATTGACAAAGCGCTAGCCAAGAAAATGGACGAGTTTCAGAAAACTTCCGAGAGTAAGAGTGACTCACAGCGACAAGAACTGAAAAAAGAAATGGAACAGAACTCACATGCCCAGAGTGGCTTCATGAGGGATGGGGTGAGTGCATTAAAGATATTGTCTGTGACATGAATGCTTCTTTGCTGAAACTACATTGTAGTTGACTTTCTCTCAATATCCATCACTGTAAAGTGCCAGAATGAAAGAAATAATCCAGTCGGTCACGTATCCCTGCATGACCACCTGTAATGATTTATTTATTACTTACCTTAATTCGTGAGCAGAAGTTGGACGAATGCATGCACTTACTGTCTGTTTCAAATTACGAGGGAACGGCGTTTTCGTGGATTTATCAGTTAATATAAAACATTAGCTGTCGAATGTCTTCCAAACTCTGTCTGTGCAATTATTTGTCATACAAAATATTTCCCTGGCATTAGGAATTATTTAATAAAATCTCCAAACTTTGTATCGTCTGAGCAACTGCAACTGCTATTTTGTTTCCGTTTCTTGATACTGAACCTGAAACAAGAATATCGCCAGATCGACCCATATTCGCAACATTTGAGGCTATTTTCCACTCACAAGGGTCTATGACTTTTTGATCGATTTGAAGAAAAAATAAATAGCTTTATTAATTGTTTAAGGTTTAATCAGGGAAACACAACATCAACTGGAGAATGTCTCACCACCTTAAATGTATTTATTGTTGCAGAGGGAGAACGGAAACGCCGCCAAGTGGCAGCTGTCGCGTCGGCTGCCCTTGGTGGTGCAGTCGGTGACATAGTGAAACAATTGGTTCACGAGCTCGTCGGGAGAAATAGGCAGGAAGAAATTGACAAAGCGCTAGCCAAGAAAATGGACGAGTTTCAGAAAACTTCCGAGAGTAAGAGTGACTCACAGCGACAAGAACTGAAAAAAGAAATGGAACAGATCTCACATGCCCAGAGTGGCTTCATGAGGGATGGGGTGAGTGCATTAAAGATATTGTCTGTGACATGAATGCTTCTTTGCTGACTGTTGCTGTGGCCTAGTAAGACTTGTTCAATGGTCTCATGATTTCAGACTTCGTTACTTTACTTAATAGTTTCCATCTGAACATCTGCAATCAAATCGCGGCTGAGATGCGATGGCTGCGTCTTAGAATTCTCCGTATTCTGCTCTGGATGTGAGGTGCCAAGGAATTCTTTCCTTTGAATTACAAGCGTCTAGTCCGTCATTCATAATCCAGCCGTCGTCCATTAGAGAATACCCGCGTCCATAATCCAAAGACCTATTCCATATTCCATATAACAGTATTAGCACCAAATTCAAAAAGACAATCATAGTATACATAAACATAGGCTTGTTTCCTGCAAGAGAGAAGCGGTCAACAGTTCATATGGTTGATTTTTAGTGGCCAGATGTCGTCAATTTTTTCCAACTTCGAATTCTTACATAACTCGTCAACTCTCCAGGGACCATAAATGTGAGTTACCTCTTCTGTAGTTAGTATTCGCTACCTCTAAATACTGATATTTTAAGCATATGTGTTTTCATGTGCTGATCATATCGGTCGGCCACGTTTGACTACTATATATCGGACAAAATTTAACCTATAGAAATGATATATTTGTTTGTTTTGTGTTCGCGATTCTCGGAAATCTACGTGATGGGCTTTAAATGGGAGTTCCTTTGCAGAGGAAAGTTTCACTGTTGTGCAAAAACTATGCCTCATAAAATAAGACAAAATCGTTTAGAATATAATTGATGGAACCGACAATGAATGTACCTCGCCAGGAGAAAACAAGATAATTTCCGATGAAGTTTAGTTGTTTTACTACCAATGAATCTATTCTTATTTTTTGCAGGCAGAGATCAACATAGTTCCAGAACGAGGAATGCAGGTAGACGACATGTTCATGCCCTCAGCAGTGAAAATGAAGTGGCGCTACAAAGAACCCGTGTAAGATGAGTTTAGTGCTTCGCGTCCATCGACGCGGAAATTGGTTCATGGTCGACTGTTATATATTGAATGTTGGATATAGCGCTTGCTATGGATAGATTGATGGATGGGAGAATGTTAGGATAAAAAAATGAAGAGTTCGGATGTGTACATCATTTAACCCCGTGTACATTGTTTTAGATAGTAATCCATTATACTCGGCGTGACTATGTACCTTTTCGCTTCGATAACGTGTTTCGTGATGAACATCCAAAATGTTTTACCAAAAAAAACAATGAAAGAAAAATAATAACGCCCGGAATGCAGTCCGATAATGACCAGAAGATCATTTTCCTTCGTTTTCATGTATACAAATCGGATTTCTCGACCCTCTATACTACAATCCCTCATCAGGACCTGATTGACCGTAATAGTTTATTAATAATATCGCAATATTTCTTCAAAATTCCTGTCTTCTATGAGGAAAAGTGGAAACAAATATTTTATTTCATATCACATTAATATTTTCTAATTTTTCATGCAGTTTTTGCGAAGAAAACACATGAATAAAAAAATCATCCAAAAATGACGTCACTGTGACGTCATCGTGACGGTCATTGACGTCATCGTGACGGTCATTTTGGATTTTTGACAAATGTTCTTGTAGAGCTTGACCCAAGGATATAGTGTGGGAAGTTTCCGTCCCCCTGGGATTTCGCCAGGCCTGGACAGGTCCGAAGTCGCACAGGACAGTTAGGGTTAACCATATATCTCGATCTTTTCCAGTCCAGAACCGGAGGGCCAGGCGGTACCCGCTTTTGCGTACTCTGGAGGAGTCGGGAATACGTTACTCAATGGCTGTTTTGGTAGAGTGACGGACGTCAGTGATCCTTGTTACGCGGCTAAAGTCCTGCAACCCAGATGTCCGGTAAAATTCAAACTTTTTTATGTATTTCGATTGGAAGGCCGAGGTAATGTCATATGATCCTTTCGAAGTCTGTATTCCTCACTATCGCATCAATATGAGCCCATTACCATTTGAAAATATGTCACTCTGACGTTATCAATATTTCACTCTGGCTTTATCAATATGCCACTTTGACGTTATCAATATATCACTTTGACGTTATCAATATGTCCCTCTGACGTTATCAATATGCCACTCTGAGGTTATCAAGATGTCACTCTGACGTTATCAATATGTCACTCTGACGTTATCAATATATCACTTTGACGTTATCAATATGTCACTCTGACTTGATCAATATGTCATTCTGACGTTATCAAGATGCCACCCTGATTAACAATATGTCACTCTGACGTTATCAATATGTCACTCTGACTTTATCAATATATCACTCTGACGTTATCATGCTGTCGTGCTGAGGTTATCAATATGTCACTGACTTTTTCTAGTTTTTTTTTCGAGTAAAATTTGGATTGGCGAATTTTTAACTTCCGACTGGGTGACATAATAACGGAGACTTACGTCAGTATATCGTCACAATATCCGCTTGTCGAATTGTCGAAAAATGAAAAAAAAGAAACATTTAAATCCATTAAAAAAAAGAGAACGAGTTACTATTGAATGTCCGCATGATTCACGTAAAAATATGCCAAATATCTTTAAAATTATTTTTTTATATCTGGACAAAATTTAGAAAATGCTTTTTGAATGGTAGGATGTCCAATCAGGAGGTCCCAGCACGACTAGCTCATTTGTTATTTTATTTTCATGTCGCAGAATATACTGGAGGCAGGTAACTTTATCGGAGTTGGTTTTGATGGTAGAGGCGATTACAGTTCCAGTTCGCGAAAGAAAAGTATTGTACAACGGACATGTTTGCGTGGCGGAAGGTAAGCGGTATATATTGTATATACAGTTAACAATTACTACAAAATCACCAAATCAGTCAATGTAATTGTGCCTGCATATTTTGGTGGAAAGTGGTCCATTTGTTTTCAGACTCAGCGGTACAGTAATAGAAAAGACAAGCTGGGTATCTAGCAGGTCCTCCGCCAAGTAACCTGTTTGAGGGCGTAAAGCAGATACCCTTCCAATATCTTCTTAAATATAACTTGGAAAGTGAATACATGTATGTGTATATGAAAGGAGACGTTTATCTGGAATTGTTGAGACAAGCCGAGGAGCTTTGGGAAGTAGTAATGGTTAATGTAACACTGGAATGCAAATCTGTAGTTGTATATGGATTTGTGGACGGTGAGATGGGTGGAATAGATCTCAAGATATCGCGTTCACAAGACAGATGGGTACAATATGGGTGAATGAAATGCAATATGGTCAATGGCATCCATACTGGATTACATACTACCTCAATGAAAATCAATACCATTGGCCGTCTAACTTATGTGAAGCACCTTCTCAAGTTTGAAGTGAATCGGACGAATTGTTCTCAAGATACCGCGTTCAAGAAGATACAGGACGGAATCAAAGATGGGCAGTGGCAGCCATCCTGGATTACATCCTACTTCAATGAAAATCAATACCAGTGGACGTCTAACTGATGTGAAGCACTTTCTCAAGTTTGCAGTCAATCGAACGAATTGTTCTCACGATACCGCGTTCACGAGATGCGAGATGGACGGAATCCAAGATGGTCAATGGCAGCCATCTTGGACTACGTACCGAGAAGCACCTTCTCAAGTTCGAAGCCAATCGGACCAATTGTTCTCATAGTACTGCGTTCACAAGATGCAGGGCAGACGGAATCCAAGACCGTCAATGGCATCTTGGATTACATACTACCTCAATGAAAATCAATACTGACGATACCGCATTCAGAAGATGCGGGACGGACGGAATCCAAGATGGTCAATGGCAGCCACCTTGGAAAGACGGTCAATGGCAGCCATCTTGTACTACGTACCTCCGTGAGAATCAAAACCAACGGCCATCTAACTGATGTGAAGCATCTTCTCCAATTTGAAATCGATTAGTCAAATTGTTCCCAAGATATCGTGTTCACAGATGCGGGACGGACGGAATCCAGTATGGTCAATGTCAGCCATCTTGGATTACGTACCTCAGTGAAAATCAACACCAATGGCCGTCTAACTGATGTGAAGCACCTTCTCAAGATTGAAGTCGATTGGTCGAATTGTTCTCGAGATATCGCGTTCACAAGACGTGGGACGGATGGGATCCAATATGGTCAATGGCAGCCATCTTGGATGACGTACCTCAGTGAAAATCAATACCAATGGCCGTCTAACTGATGTGAAGCACCTTCTCAATTTTGAAGTCGATTGGTCGAATTGTTCTCGAGATATTTCGTTCAGAAGATGTGAGACGGTAGGAATCCAATATGGTCAATGGCAGCCATCTTGGAGTACGTACCTCAGTGAAAATCAATACCAATGGCCATCTAACTCATGTGAAGCACATTCTCAAGTTTGAAGTCGACTGGTCGATTTGTTCTCGAGATATCGCGTTCACAAGTTGTGGGACGGATGGAATCCAATATGGTCAATGGCGGCCATCTTGGATTACGTACCACGTTGAAAATCAATACCAATGGCCGTTTGGTTGATCTGAAGCACCTTCTCAAGTTTGAAGTCGATTGGTCGAATTGTTCTCGAGACACCGCGTTCACAAGATGTGGGACGTATGAAATCCAATATGGTCAACCGCAGCCATCTTGGGTTACGTACCTCAGTGAAAATCAATACCAATGACTGTCTAGCTGATGTGGAGCACATTCTCGAGTGTGAAGTCGATTGGTCGCATTGTTCTCGAGATATCGCGTTCACAAGATGTGGGAAAGACGGAATCCAATATGGTCAAACGCGGCAATCTTGGATTACGTACCTCAGTGGAAATCAATACTAATGGCCGTTCAACTGATGTGAAGCACCTTCTCAAGTTTGAAGTTGATTGGTCGAATTGTTCTCAAGATATCGCGTTCACAAGATGCGGGACGTACGCAATCCAATATGGTCAATCGCAACCATCTTAGATTACATCCATACCAATGGCCGTCTAACTGATGTGAAGCACCTTCTTAAGTTTGAAGTCTATTGCTCAAATTGTTCTCGAGATATCGCATTCACAAGATGTGGGACGGACGGGCGGACGGAAGGACGGAGGAAAGACGGACGGAAGGACGGACGGCTAGCATTTCAGACGGATGCAGGACAGACGGAATCCAAGACGGTCAATGGCAGCCATCTTGAATTACATACTACCTCAATGAAAATCAATACTAATGGACGTCTAACTGATGTGAACATCTTGGAAAGATGGTCAATGGCAGCCATCTTGGATTACGTACCTCCGTGAAAATCAATACCAACGGCCATCTAACTGATGTGAAGCATCTTCTCGAATTTGAAATCGATTAGTCAAATTGTTCTCAAGATATCGTGTTCACAGATGCGGGAGGAACGGAATCCAGTATGGTCAATGGCAGCCATCTTGGATTACGTACCTCAGTGAAAATCAACACCAATGGCCGTCTAACTGATGTGAAGCACCTTCTCAAGTTTGAAGTCAATCGGATGAATTGTTCTCACGATACCGCGTTCACGAGATGCGGGATGGACGGAAGCCAAGATAGTCAATGGCAGCCATCGTGGACTACGTACCGACAAGCACCTTCTTAAGTTTGAAGTCAATCGGACCAATTGTTCTCATAGTACTGCGTTCACAAGATGCAGGGCAGACGGAATCCAAGACGGTCAATGGCATCTTGGATTACATACTACTTCAATGAAAATCAATACTGACGATACCGCATTCAGAAGATGCGGGACGGACAGAATCCAAGATGGTCAATGGCAGCCATCTTGGAAAGATGGTCAATGGCAGCCATCTTGGATTACGTACCTCCGTGAAAATCAATGCCAACGGCCATCTATTAAACTGATGTGAAGCATCTTCTCGAATTTGAAATCGATTAGTCAAATTGTTCTCAAGATATCGTGTTCACAGATGCGGGACGAACGGAATCCAGTATGGTCAATGTCAGCCATCTTGGATTACGTACCTCAGTGAAAATCAACACCAATGGCCGTCTAACTGATGTGAAGCATCTTTTCAAGTTTGAAGTCGATTGGTCGAATTGCTCTCGAGATATCGCGTTCACAAGACGTGGGACGGATGGAATCCAATATGGTCAATGGCAGCCATCTTGGATGACGTACCTCAGTGAAAATCAATACCAATGGCCGTC
>JAVTVY010051184.1:0-26286 GCA_036873755.1 Hanleya hanleyi
AAATCAAGGTCTCTACTCCGAGAGCTACAACATGATACCCCACACGACGCATTCGCAACGCGGATGGTCCATCTCTACACCAAATACCTTCCTGCACTGCCCCAAAAGGCTCACTTTCGCTAATACTCCTACTGATGACGTCATCGATGACGTCACAGATGCTTCGGACATGCCTCAATTCGGAATGTACACCCCGAGAGCTACAAAATGACACCTCACACGGCGCATTCGGACTAAGGATGGTGCATCTCTACACCAAACTCACCCTCACGCACCCACAAAATGTCCACTTTCGCTACTACTCGTACCGATGACGTCATCAATGACGTCACAGATGACGCGGACACCCCTCAAATCGGAATGTACATCCCGAGAACTACAAGATGACACCTTCCAGGATGCATTCGAACCGTGAATAGCCCATCTCGACCCCAAATACCTTCATGTACTGCCCGAAAATGTCCACTTTCGCTACTACTCGTACCGATGACGTCACCGATGACGTCACAGATGACGTGGACACCCCTCAAATCGGAATGTACACCCCGAGAACTACAAGATGACACCTTCCAGGACGCATTCGAACCGTGAAGAGCCCATCTCGACCCCAAATACCTTCATGTACTGCCCGAAAATGGCCACTTTCGCTACTACTCGTACCGATGACGTCACCGATGACGTCACAGATGACGCGAACATCCCTCAAATCGGAATGTACCCCCCGAGAACTACAAGATGACACCTTCGAGGACGCATTCGAACCGTGAATAGCCCATCTCGATCCCAAATACCTTCATGTACTGCCCGAAAATGTCCACTGTCGCTACTACTCGTACCGATGACGTCACCGATGACGTCACAGATGACGCGGACATCCCTCAAATCGGAATGTACACCCCGAGAACTACAAGATGACACCTTCAGGACGCATTCGAACCGTGAATAGCCCATCTCGATCCCAAATACCTTCATGTACTCCCCGAAAATGCCCACTTTCGCTACTACTCGTACCGATGACGTCACAGATGACGCGAAGACATCCCTCAAATCGGAATGTACACCCCGAGAACTACAAGATGACACCTTCAGGACATTCGAACCGTGATTGGCCCATCACCACCCCAAATAACTTCCTTCACTGCCCCAAAATGGCCACTTTACTTACTACAACCAACTGCGCATGCGCAGATTAACGCGACATGCATTCAAAAACACACCATTCTGACTCTACCCCACACAAGCTTCACTTTGACACCTCACGCGACCCATTCGAACCGTGATTAGCTCATCTCTAACCCAAACACACCCCTACATAGCACCCAAAATGTCCCCTTTCGCTACTACGGCCAGACTGCGCATGCGCAGACTATTGAACACGGACGAACCATTAGTGTAGTCAAGTGCTCCTCCACGAGCTTCAAAATAAGACCTCACTCGACCCCATTGGACCATTGGTGGCCCCACTAGACTCCAACATGTCCACCCCGTATGGGCCTATACACCCATAGCCATGCAGTATAGGCCTATGGGCCTACCCAGGCCTCGGTGACTTTTTCAAAAATTTCACCGATTCGCTCCGCAACACTTCCTATCGTGTTCTAAATGACGAGACGAGTAAAACGAGACCCCACAACCCTACCGCAAATGTATAGAAGTGGGTTTCCCAGTAGGATAAACATTGAACCCATACCCCAGTATGGGTCTATATGCTGCTCGGTGACTTTTTTCAAAAATTTCACCGATTCGCACGGGGACACTTCCTATCATGTTCTAAATGACGAGACGAGTAAAACGAGATCCCACAACCCTACCGCAAATATATAGAAGTACGTTTCCCAGGGGGACAAACATTGATCCTATACCCTCAGTATGGGACTATATAAGGCTATATCGTACTTTTTCAAAAATTTCACCGATTCGCACGGGGACACTTCCTATCATGTTCTAAATGACGAGACGAGTAAAACGAGACCCCACAACCTATACCGCAAATGTGGAGAAGTAGGTTTCCCAGGATGGTCCTATACCTCCCATACCCCATATAGGCATTTTGCCGTAATTTAGGATAAAGTTCGTATTCCGTATTTTTTCAGGAAAATTTTTACATACACCCACCCTGGAACTAGGGGGAGATAACTCTATTGATAGACAAGCCCCGTTAAGCCCGTCGACCTATATACCCCTCATACCCCATATAGGCATTTTCCCAGGTTTTTCGATAAAGTCCGTTTTCCGTTTTGTTTTTTTCAGGAAAAATTTTACATGCACCCACCCCATTGCCTGAACGCCTCTTCACCTAGGCTTCACTTTGATACCTCACTCGACCCCATTGGACCATTAGTAGCTGCCCTAGCTCCAACACGGCTATTTGCATACCCTTGGACCACCGCGCATGCGCAGAATGCCGCTATTTCAACCCCACATCCAGTCCATTAGATGCCCCTTCATGAATGCTTCACATTGATACCTCACTCGACCCCATCGGTCCACTAGGGGCTCCCCTAGCTCCAAAAAGGCTATTTTCATACCTTCGGCCACCGCGCATGCGCAGAAGGCCGATATGTCAACCCCACACCCAGCCCATCAGATGCCCCTTCACGAATGCTTCACTTTGATACCTCACTCGACCCCATCGGTCCACTAGCGGTCCCTACAGATTGCCGAACACTTCCACGAAAACCCACGGGTTTGGGACTACTTTCGGTCCGCGGAGGCAGACCGCATCACCGCCAGACCGCATCACCGCGAAGAAATACATGTCCCCAAGGTCACGCCACATTCACCCAGACCGGAAGTGACGTCATACCTGCGCCCCATTCACCTGCGCACAACGCCCCAATACCGCCACAAAACCTCCCCATTTTTTTTTCTGCGCATGCGCAGTGAGGCGCTAAAGCGTCGAAATACTCTTTGTATACTACTGGCGCATGTACATTTATAAGCTGTTAAATGGATATTCATGCATTAATCCGGTGAAATTTATCCGGTGGAATACGTATTATATACATTCAAGCTCATGTTGTATTATTATTTCAGAATGTCTCCATCCTACGTTCTGCTATCCTTTTAAAATCCTGAGATCCTACAAAACATGTACTATACGAGATTAGTACGATTATGAGAAACACAAATAGCTCATAATCTTGCCATTCAATTAGCCACGTTCCGTGTTTACGATAGAAGTGAAGAACTTTGCAATATTTCCTTTGTTTGGTAGTATTTTGAGCACCGGTATAACTGTTTATCATGTCGTATTTAACATCCGACAGTGATGAGATTATGGCTCTCAGAACAATACAATACATGTATTTCCCTTTCCTGGTGATATTTGATCGCTTTAACATTGGGAGGGGATTATCGGTGGGGAGGAGGGGGGCTGGGGAGGGAGTAAAAATTGACGATGGGGAATTGTCCTGGAGAAATTTATCGGGTGGAATACGTCCTGGGGTAGTTGCCTGGAGAGGGAAGATTGTCCTACATATGTTCAGCTACTGGTTCGTATAATTTCACTTTGCCCTATCTTATAACCCAGGACAATCATTTTTTTTGTAAAGCAGTGGAACTTCCTACATCGTCCTAACCTATTTTGTATAATGTTCTGTGAAAGTTTCAACAATATACATTAAAAACTAAAGAAATTTGTCAATACCGCCCAGGTTATTTTCTGGTCACAATGACGTCGTCTTCTCAACGTTGCAGTATACGACCTGGCCGCCCGACGTCATCAGTAAAATAACATGGCCTGTATTGGCGACTTTCTCTGATTTTGCACATATTTTGTTGAAACTTTGACAGAAAAGTATACAAAATTGGTTAGGATGATATACTAACTTTCACAGCTCTATGTAAAGTATTAGCTGATATCTTGACCGAAACGACGCGGATGGGAATTAGGTTACAGATCGACTATAGTAAAAGTTGTGGCTAAAAGTTGGCCTCGTGATATCCACTCTATGAAGTTGAATGTTGTTCAATAGCACGAAATCTTCTTTCTTTGGGGAGAGAAGCTAAGAATAATCCACTATGTCATGAAGTAGATGAAGCATTTCATGGAAATCGCATATATGTACATATATTTCAGGATTAATCTACTCCACCCCCTAAACGGCCGTATTTTTCTGACGTTATTTTCTCCAAAATGGGCTTTTGAACACCCCTGATTCAACTATAAATTTCACCGCTTTCCACCACAGCAACAGCTTAGGACTGTGAAGTCATGTGACGCAGTCAGTATGTCGGCACCTCTTCCCACTTCCCTTATATGTGTTGTAATTTTGATATGTTTTACACCAAAGCTCTCTGAACCAGATGCTCGAAAAATCATTTCTGTTGCAATTTGTTCCAGGTTGGGCTATTTTTGACCGTAGATTGACTGGACTATTAACAGGTAGGGTTAGCCAGCAGACTGGTAAAATAATCTATCTTCATAGAATATACGTGCATAGTACACATATGTATACATGATTTCAGCTATGTGGCTTTTAAAACTCATATTTTCATTCACCAATTTCATGAAATTAATCCCCCCCCCCCCATATTAAATCGCCAGATTTTGACACATTCCCGAATTTTAATATTCCAGTTAGCTAGACCATCAAATTAACCATAAGATGGAAAGATTCGCCAAATTATGAAAGTTTATTTCAAAATTAAAATTCGGCGGAATTCAGAACATGAAAGTCTAAGGCGACTAATTATGACTTTGCCTTTTATCGATTTTAGTATACGAGACGAGGCGCGACATTTCTGTTACACACAAAACATCTTCACATATCCATGTAAATCTTAAATCCTCGCAAAGGGTACCTGGACATTTTTGTGTGGATCGAATGAGTATTGATTCGTTACCTCTGTTATACAATCTCGCACATTTCATCCGCCGTGTCGGTCTGATGATCTGGCAAATCTCGAAGAAATTTGAAGCAAATGACTCACTGCCAAAGTTCCTTCGGGATACGTTGGTTCATATTCCCTTTAACAGGTAGGGGAAAGCCAACATAAATAATCTATCTTCAAAGAATATACGTCCGTTACGTAGTACACAGATGTATTCAGACATGGCTTTACTCCTGTGGCTTTCAAAACTCATATTTTCATTCACCAATTTCATGAAATTAATTTTTCCTCTGAAAAAAACAACAACACATTAATCGCCAGATTTTGACACTTTCCTGAATTTTAATATTCCAGTTATCTAGACCATCAAATGAACCATAAGATGGAAAGATTTGCCAATTCATGAAAGCTTATTTCAAAATTAAAACTTTCAAAATTTTAAGAAAAGTTCAGAAAGCTCGAGTTCGGCAGAATTCAGATTTTGTAGGATAACTTGCCATGGCGAATTTTTCAGATCATGAAACTCCAAGGCGACTAATTGGGCAACTACTGGATCTATATTATCCAGAAACGCCCGCATACAAAATTATATTTTCGCCAAAATTAAACGATATTCAAGTTTTTAATTGTTCTCTGATATTGATGAAGGTTTTCATTAAAATTGTACGGAAGTGATTCGGGAATTGATGGTGTGTGTGCGAGAGCCTCAAACAGAAATTTTTAGTACAAATTTTCACAGTTCATAGCTTGAATTTTAAATATTTTGAAAAAACCCCGCTAAACATGGAAGAGTATGGCTTTTACCCCGCCTGTTTAATGGGCAGACCCGTCCTGTAAGACAACTTCAATCGGCAACACTTTGCGTGCAATATACTTGGCCCTTTTCACTCCTTGGTTGAATGGTTCCCCACATGTATAGTCACCTATTGTATGTGTCTTACATGACGGATTTGCCGTTTAATGCATGGTCTTGAAAGAATTTAGGACACCTTTGTCATCTGCATATGGTGGAACCCATGTTTGTAACCTCGAAAAAAAACATGCTGAATGTTGATCGATGTTACATTTAGAGGACTTGCGTGCTCCAAAGTATATCCATGTCAGATACGCTTGCATCGGGGAGTTAGATGTTTCGCACTTTGCTGAAGGTAATTTTTTTCAACAGCGCTTTGGTCATGAATGGCGTGTATTTCAAGGGGTTTCTCCAATATACGTAAACTTTCTCAAAGGATTTCCGTGTATTTTTACTCAAGCCATTGCAGATAAAACAATGAGTTTGGGGCTTTGGGATCCGATTTGCAGATGGCTCCATACTATTTCGAGTCGATAATTAATACATGGATAAGGGGTTTTAAGCGAAAATGATCTTGATTGTCCTCCTCGAATACATAGATGACATAGATGCTCCAAATTTTTTTCCCATATGCAGATGACTTTTCATTTTTGGACAAAACGCGTCAACCTCGCCGATAATTCTTCACTCAAATCGACAGTACTAACCTGTTTTGTCACACATTAGTTTGTGACGAAACGCGTTTTTACCGCGTTTTGTCTCTGACAAAATGCAAAATTTGTTACAAAGCGATTTGACGTAGAGTCAGACTCTGGACGGAGGTTCCGCATGCGCAGTGGGAAAAGGGTATTTGAATGGACGTTTTGGGGTCTCTTATCGGGACTTAGTCAGACTGGTGGGGTTACGCGCATGCATACTGAGGAGTAGTAGAGAAAGGGCAGTTTCCGAGGTGCTGACTATGCCACAGGCACTTCAAGGTTATATGCATTGCCTATGCATCGAGAGAAGGGGAATCCCCATGACACTGGTGGCATTTTACCGAGCAGTGCGGGCACCAAAGAATGCAAGTTATCATCGCGGGCATGAGTCCTTATATACCTTAGGTACTGTGTATAACCGTCTCAACGCCTTATCTTAACGCCCTGATGTCTTCTATGTTCGCTCTTGTCCGTTAGACGTATCTCTAATCGTCGTCGGGCAGGCCAGTATACTTTCTTTCTCTCAACTGTCTGTATCACGGCATAGAAGATGTTAACGCATTGGGATAAGGTGTTAGGATAGGGTGTTGAGACGGTTACAAACAGCACCTAAGTTATATAAGGACCCATGTCCGCGATGACAAGGTGCCAGCCTTCGGTACCCGCACTGCTGGTTCGAATATCACCAATGTCATGGGAATTCCTCTTCTCTCGCTGTATAGGGGTGCACTCCACACTAGGCCACGGTTTCGCACAAATGGCCCCTCCTTAATTTCATAATAAGGAAGGTCGCCTGTTTTTGACAGCATGGTAATTCTTCTTCCCTTTCTACTAGCTGATATCTGTAGTATCACCCTGCTGGACGTCACCATTTCTTCAAACGAGGATATAACAATTGCTTGCTTATCGCATCTACGCGCCACTACAGAGTTAATGGTTTCCGGAATTGAATATCTGGCAGGACAAAATCCTCACTTTTTCGGGGAACGAAAATGATGATTCCCTTATGGCGATAAAATTTTACAAAAAACGAGTAGGTCGACCCCCTGATTTTTTTCGCTTTTTAAAATGTCCGATGGACGGAGAAACTTTCACAAGTCTAACAAGAAAATCATTTCGTTTGTTTTCTCTGGATGGTGGGTCGAATTTGGCACATTTTCGTACATTTTATGGAGTTTTTCAGAAAAGTTGAAGAAGGTTTAAGGAGGATTGCACGTCTTTCCTGTTCAATTTGAATAGCTCACTTGTCTCCTGGAATAATGGCATGGGTGTGCCCATTCAGAAAATATATACTTTCACAGGGGTTTTGTTAAAGATTTTACATATATTTGGGGCCGAAGACCCGAACCCATGTCTATTTTAACCGCACATCATTTAGATGTGGAATGCACCCTTAATGTAGGCGCCACTGCACGGTTATAATACACGAGTAGGCCGAATATTGTATGTTCTCCTGCACTACACTCGCTAAAAGCGCTTATTCGGACCTTGTAATGACTTGATATGGAACGGGATCGTAAAGTTCATTTATCTTAGTCAGAAATGTTGCGATTTTATGTATACTACATGGTATGATAGCCCTGGCCTTGCATATATGCTATTTGGACCTATACAGAATTACCTCCCCTTGATTGGGCATATATGTTACGATTAGTGACCAGTATGTCTCATTATTGTTAATGTGAATGTCAAAGTGATTAATTTTCAATACGGATCACACCAGTACCCTGATCTAAATTGAATGACTTCGTATTATTCTGGTTTTGTCCCTTTTATCTCGAAGTTTGTACTCCCACCCCCCAATCTTTTGGAAAAGTCGGAATGAAAAATTATTGACAATTTGGCTCGAATTTCAGCTATTTTTGTGTTTATTTTGCTTCTAATACCTCAATCGAAAGCTGGTCAACGCTCCCGATCTTTGTACATGGGTTTCATTGTCACGGTCAAAGCCTAATGCCATGATATTCTTATTGAGCTCGTAAACTCGTGATTTTTTAGCAAAAGTCACAAAAACAAAGATGGGGTAGGGGAAAAGTGATTGACGGGATATCCGACAAAACCGCATACTACAAGCAAATGTCGCATACCAAGAAACTCGCAAACATTTCCAGATTGGCATAGCCGTGAGAAAAGAAATTCTGAGAAAACACCCTAGCCTTAAGGGTGCACTCAACACTAGGCCACGGTTTCGCACAAATGGCCCCTCCCTAATTTCATAATAAGGAAGGTCGCCTGTTTTTGACAGCATGGTAATTCTTCTTCCCTTTCTACTAGCTGATATCTGTAGTATCACCCTGCTGGACGTAACCATTTCTTCAAACGAGGATATAACAATTGCTTGCTTATCGCATCTATGCGCCACTACAGAGTTAATGGTTTCCGGAATTGAATATCTGGCAGGACAAAATCCTCACTTTTTCGGGGAACGAAAATGATGATTCCCTTATGGCGATAAAATTTTACAAAAAACGAGTAGGTCGACCCCCTGATTTTTTTCGCTTTTTAAAATGCCCGATGGACGGACAAACTTTCACAAGTCTAACAAGAAAATCATTTCGTTTGTTTTCTCTGGATGGTGGGTCGAATTTGGCACATTTTCGTACATTTTATGGAGTTTTTCAGAAAAGTTGAAGAAGGTTTAAGGAGGATTGCACGTCTTTCCTGTTCAATTTGAATAGCTCACTTGTCTCCTGGAATAATGGCATGGGTGTGCCCATTCAGAAAATATATACTTTCACAGGGGTTTTGTTAAAGATTTTACATATATTTGAGGCCGAAGACCCGAACCCATGTCTATTTTAACCGCACATCATTTAGATGTGGAATGCACCCTTAATGTAGGCGCCACTGCACGGTTATAATACACGAGTAGGCCAAATATTGTATGTTCTCCTGCACTACACTCCTTAAAAGCGCTTATTCGGACCTTGTAATGACTTGATATGGAACGGGATCGTAAAGTTCATTTATCTTAGTCAGAAATGTTTCGATTTTATGTATACTACATGGTATGATAGCATTGGCCTTGCACATATGCTATTTGGACCTATACAGAATTACCTCCCCTTGATTGGGCATATATGTTACGATTAGTGACCTGTATGTCTCATTATTGTTAATGTGAATGTCAAAGTGATTAATTTTCAATACGGATCACACCAGTACCCTGATCTAAATTGAATGACATCGTATTATTCTGGTTTTGTCCCTTTTATCTCGAAGTTTGTACTCCCACCCCCAATCTTTTGGAAAAGTCGGAATGAAAAATTATTGACAATTTGGCTCGAATTTCAGCTATTTTTGCGTTTATTTTGCTTCTAATGCCTCAATCGAAAGCTGGTCAACGCTCCCGATCTTTGTACATGGGTTTCATTGTCACGGTCAAAGCCTAATGCTATGATATTCTTATTGAGCTCGTAAACTCGTGATTTTTTAGCAAAAGTCGCAAAAACAAAGATGGGGTAGGGGGAAAGTGATTGACGGGATATCCGACAAAACCGCATACTACAAGCAAGTGTCGCATACCAAGAAACTCGCAAACACTTCCAGATTGGCATAGCCTTGAGAAAAGAAATTCTGAGAAAACACCCTAGCCTTAAGGGTGCACTCCACACTAGGCCACGGTTTCGCACAAATGGCCCCTCCCTAATTTCATAATAAGGAAGGTCGCTGTTTTTGACAGCATGGTAATTCTTCTTCCCTTTCTACTAGCTGATATCTGTAGTATCACCCTGCTGGACGTAACCATTTCTTCAAACGAGGATATAACAATTGCTTGCTTATCGCATCTACGCGCCACTACAGAGTTAATGGTTTCCGGAATTGAATATCTGGCAGGACAAAATCCTCACTTTTTCGGGGAACGAAAATGATGATTCCCTTATGGCGATAAAATTTTACAAAAAACGAGTAGGTCGACCCCCTGATTTTTTTCGCTTTTTAAAATGCCCGTTGGACGGAGAAACTTTCACAAGTCTAACAAGAAAATCATTTCGTTTGTTTTCTCTGGATGGTGGGTCGAATTTGGCACATTTTCGTACATTTTATGGAGTTTTTCAGAAAAGTTGAAGAAGGTTTAAGGAGGATTGCACGTCTTTCCTGTTCAATTTGAATAGCTCACTTGTCTCCTGGAATAATGGCATGGGTGTGCTCATTCAGAAAATATATACTTTCACAGGGGGTTTGTTAAAGATTTTACATATATTTGGGGCCGAAGACCCGAAGCCATGTCTATTTTAACCGCACATCATTTAGGTGTGGAATGCACCCTAGGCTATGTATTGCACTTTGGCCGGAAGCGACGTTTGGCCCGGATGTTACATTTGACCCGGATGTGACCTTTGACCCGCAGGTGACCTTTGACTCGGATGTGACGTCAGCTCCACGCGACTTCACACCCTCAAAAATTGTAACAATTTAGCCGTTATATACTGATGGGGTTTTTGTTCCGAAGAATTTAACACATTGTGCCTGATACGGACTGGAATGAGATGTCGAGTCTCGACTCTCCGTGTACAGTCCATTGACAATCCGAATCTGGTATCCGTCGCATTATGCAAAGGTCTTTACGAACAATCTGCTTTCTCTCTCACAAGCAAAAGGTGGGTGCGTTATCAATGGGGTCGGGGGATTTGGTTTAATGTCACACTCAAGGTTGTTTCACTCATATGGTGACAGTCAGTTTGGATGGCGGAGGAAGCCGGAGTACCCGGAGAGATCCACCGCCCGTCGGCAAATAACTGACAAACTTTCACTTTCGCGTTGTCTAATATTCCGAAGAATCACGATTGTTGGGGCTTTATTACAGAGCAATGGGATCTACAGCTTGGGAATTGATCTGTCATATTCAGTTGAAATTTTGCTTGTTGTAGACAGACCAAGTAATAGGAAATTCCATTAAGGTGCAGGAATGGTTATTATTGTCTCGCATGCTATTTAGCAGATCTGCTACTTCTCAAATAATTTCTAAAATCAGTGATATTTAGAAAGGGGTGTGCTACTTTGAAGATAATTTCTAGGATTACTGCTAGTTAGCACTTTGACTTGCCTGTTCCCAAAGGAAATATATTGTATAATTAGCACAAATGCTAAATATTGAATATTTTTTCTAAATTGCAGCCAGAAGAAATATTCAGTATTTATGATAACTCGCAAACGCAAACTGTCGGACTGCCTCTCTCGAAAGAAAATATATTGTATAATTAGCACAAATGCTAAATATGGAATATTTCTTCTAAATTGCAGCGATGATAAATATTGAATATTTCTTCTAAATCGCAGCTCCAAATTGTCCGACTGCCTCTCCGTGAAGAAAATATATTGTATAATTAGCACAAATGCTACATATTTTCAAACTTGCATGGGCTGGTGAATATATAAGGAGGTTTAAGGCAGTCCCAAGTACACATTCTTTGCTGGTTTGTGCAACTCCTCTGACAATAACAGGGATTATTCTATCGTTCTTCCTGGTTAAACAACGCGCATGCGCTGGTATATAAGGATTTTTAAGACAGTCGCAAGTACATTTTCATTTGTGGTCTGTGCAACTCCACTCAGACAATAACAGATTGTTCTATCGTTCTTCCTGGTTAAACGACGCACATGTGCTGGAATATAGGCTGTTTAAGACAGTCCCAGGTAAAGCTTGATTGGTGCCTACAGAACGGGCAATATAAAGGCAACCTCACTGATGCAGACAGCTGACATGTATTTTCGGAGACAATCGGTCCCCTTCAATGTAATTTCGAAAGAAACAAAACGCCAAAAACAACATCTTCCTTTGGTCCTTGATTGCAACAATCAAGTTATATTCTAATTAGATGATATTATAAAGGTGCTAAATATTGAATATATTGTCTTCTCTCCGAAAAGACTCTTGTGTCTTGTGATATTTAACTGCGAATCTCTTCTATTTAGCATATATTATAAAAGTGCTAAATATTGAATATATTGTCTTTTCCCAGACGTCAGCTACATATTTAAGTGCGAAACTTTTCTAGTTAGATGATATTATAAAGGTGCTAAATATTGAATATATTGTTTCTCTCGGACGCCAGCTAGATATTTAACTGCGAATCTCTTATAATTAGATGATATTATCAAAGTACGAAATGTTCAATATATTGTCTGTTCTGAGAACAGATATTTAAATGCGAATATATTCTAATTAGATGATATTATAAAGGTGAATCTATTGTCCTTTCTCTGACACGGTGGTACAGATATTTTAATGCGAATCTCTTCTAATTAGAATAGATTATAAAAGTGCTAAATATTGAATATATTGTCTTTTCCCCGAAAAGGCTCTTGTGAAAATTCAACTGCGAATCTCTTCTATTTAGTATAGATTATAAAAATGCTAAATATTGAGTATATTGTCTTTCTCGGACGCCAGCTAGATATTTAACTGCGAATCTCTTCTAATTAGATTATATTATCAAAGTGCTAAATATTCAATATATTGTCTTTTCTCCGAAAAGAGTCTTGTAGATATTTAACTGCGAATTTATTTGAATATATTGTCTTTTCCCAGACGACAGATAAATATTTAACTGCGAATCTCTTCTGATTAGATGATATTATCAAAGTGCTGAATATTCAATATATTGTCTGTTCCCAAACGTCACCTACATGTTTAAATGCGAATGTATTCTAATTAGATGATATTATAAAGGTGCTAAATATCGAATATATTGTCGTTTCTCCGACACGGTGTTACAGATATTTTAATGCGAATCTCTTCTAATTAAAATAGATTATAAAAGTGCTAAATATTGAATATATTGTCTGTTCTCAGACGACAGCTACATATTTATCTGCGAATATATTCTAATTAGATAATATTATAAAGGTGCTAAATATTGAATATATTGTCCTTTCTCCGACACGGTGTTACAGATATTTTATTGCGAATCTCTTCTAATTTAGTAGAGTAGATTATAAAAGTGCTAAATATTGAATATATTGTCTTTTCTCCGAAAAAGCTCTTGTGGAAATTTAAATGCGACTCTCTTCTATTTAGTATAGATTATATAGTATAGATTATAAAAGTGCTAAATATTAAATATATTGTCTTTCTCGGACGCCAGCTAGATATTTAACTGCGAATCTCTTCTAATTAGATTATATTATCAAAGTGCTAAATATTCAATATATTGTCTGTTCTCAGACGACAGCTACATATGTAAGTGCGAATCTTTTCTAATTAGATGATATTATAAAGGTGCTAAATATTGAATATATTGTCTTTCTCGGACGCCAGCTAGATATTTAACTGCGAATCTCTTCTAATTAGATTATATTATCAAAGTGCTAAATATTCAATATATTGTCTGTTCTCAGACGACAGCTACATATTAATGTGCGAATGTATTCTAATTAGATAATATTATAAAGGTGCTAAATATTGAATATATTGTACTTTCTCCGACACGGTGTTACAGATATTTTATTGCGAATATATTCTAATTAGACTAGATTATAAAAGTGCTAAATATTGAATATAGATGCTATTAAAGTAACCCACTTTTCTGCCTACTGCGGAGTTTAGCAAAAGTATCTGCACAATATTGTCAGGTATGCTATATAGCACCATGTTAAAGCATAGGAAATTTGAATAAAAGCCAATCCTGCACCTAACTCGGAAATTCAGCCCATGCAATAACCGACCTTTATTTGTCGATGACGTTACCGACTCAAGTTTGTCCTGATAGAGCATTGTGCGGATAATTCGAATTTTGCTTAAGACTAGTTTTACGATTTTACTACGTATATTAAAGTGCCTGTGTCATGTTTTGCTCTATCGTTCATTTCCCTTGACAACCCGCAGTCTTCCATAATCTTTATCACTTTGCATCTGCGATACGGTTTCTGACCTAATCAAACGGACGTCACCTCCAAAATCGAGGCGCGATGATACTCTGTGGTCGGTTGTAGACATTTAGATCCGATTGTTTATTGACGTTCTTTCCATTGTGGGTAAACGTGAGCGAATTGTGTTGTTGACCTGTGAGAGAGTTGTCACTTAATCGCCTCGCACATGTCACCGTACGGCTTCTACCATCAACCGAGCGATCGGCTTATATGGCTTAGACTTTTATCGATCTTTGTACTACGAGACGAGGCGCGACCTTTCTGTTACCCGGAAAAACATCTTCACATGTCCAGGTAAATTTTAAATCCTCGCAAATGGTTTACCTGGACTTTTTTGGTGAATCGAATGAGTATTGATTCGATGCCTCTATCATACAATCTCGTACATTTCATCCCCCCGCGTTTGTTTTGAATTAGCATGTCGGTATTCCAAGCCTGTGGTTTTTGCTTTGACTTCCGATGTCGATTTCAGCCCGACATCAAAGTAGTTTGGCCAGCAATGAAATTCAAACCTGTCACATCTCATACCCTCAGCGGATTGGCGTAATCAGCTAGCTTAGCGCGTTCACTGATTGGTTTTGATTTAGAGGAAACCCCTTGATCTATTTATATCCAGAGTAATTAACCAAGCCTATAGATTGATCAATACACTGGCTCGCGAGGATGCACACAACAGTGCAGAGGAGCTTGTGTTCACATTTCCGGAATGTCATGATACATTAGCACTTTATATACTACTGATACTCTGAGGCACGATCGAAAAAAAAATAATGCTGAGAGGGACGTTTGCTTCCGACACTGGATACAAAAACACATGAGTGTGAAGGGAAGCATTAATACCTTCGTCATCGTTTCAATTGCCAAGTCAGCCACAACAGAAATGCGGTGGTCGATAAGTCATTGTTAGTTTCAGGTCATGATCCACGTCTCAAGTTGGATTTTTTTTCCTGTGCAAATGAAGTGGTGCAGGAAAGAATGATTCTCGCCCACGGGAGGTGACCAAGAATCTAATAAATCCTGTGGAATATGTCGGATTGTCGTAGTTTAAAGAAGCTGGACTTTGTAAACATCATATATATTGAAAATTTAAAATGGCTTATGAAAGGAGATGGTACGATAAGGCGGGATTTTGGCCTATACGTGGTGCGGTTGAAATCGAAAAAATACAATGATTGTGTTTTAATGTAACAGCAAGAGAAAATATATGTACACAATATGTGAAAGTTCTAGCTCGTTTGCGTTATGATTAGTAATGACATGGAACTGAAATCCGCAGCATGTGCTATTTCGTTAAAAATGCGTCTAACTCGAGTCATTCATTTAAATGCACATTTAGATATGAAGGACTTCTTGGACCAACACGCCATTTAACTTGGTGATGTGCGATGGCATTATAACTCCACTGCTGAAATCTCTTTTTGGTCCAAGCGGTTCTTTGTGTCTAAATGTGTGTTTAAATTACTCGATTTAGACCCTTTTTCACGAAATAGCACATGCTGCGGATTTCAATTTCATGTCATGACTACAATGATAACGCAATCGAGCTAGAACTTTTACATATTGTGTACATATATTTTTGTCTTGTCGTTACATTAAAACACAATTATTTTGAGGATATTTTATTTTTTCGATTTCAACCGCATCACGTATAGGCCAAAATCCCGCCTTATCGTACCATCTCCTTTGCCCTTTCGCAGCACAATTCTAACTAGCTGGACGCTCAACTAATACACTCTGTATTCAAAGGGGCCCAGTTTCACGAGTTTCAACTGAAGAAATATTATAATTTTGTTTTTCACAAATTCTTTTTCCGCTCCCACAGATTCTAATTTTAAACCTGAGTTATCCTGTCCTATTGAGGTCACTGTGAGCCTACTCGCATCAACCCACGATCAAAGAATCATTTGTAATTTTAAAACTATATAATATATGAACAGCAAATCTTGCCCTTTTCATGAGGGGTAATTGGATGGAATTGTGGTCGGTTGATCTTGGGCCTTATGATGGACCGTGGATCAGACGTTACCTGACTGATGTCATCTGAGAAGTCATCGGTAGTAGAGAAAGCGCAGCTAGGTTTGGAATGGGCGCATGTGTATGGGTTTTGATCTGGATGCAAAGTGGTTATATGTGTGCCATTCTGGGTCCATAGCCACATTCGCATTCAGAGAGTATTTAGGAAAGCAAAGATGCGGTCGCATTGGGCCTACTTTAGACTTAACATCGCGAAGGACCAAACTATCGACTTGGTCGACCATATAACATCGCGAGTACAAGGGCTGTCATTTCTAACCTTAACATCGCATTAACATTTTCTATCCTTATATAACATCGCGGTCTATGCGATTTTTCCACAGAGCTTAACTTAAAGCCTGGTACACACGACCAAATTTTCCTTGGCAATTGTGCAATGTTCGACGTAAACTGGACTATACGTATTGCGAAATACGGCAAAATTTCATCTTATCGAAAAAATAATATGAACATATCAGAACCAGAAATAATTGTTCGTGTGTATATTTCGTCTGTACCAGCCCAAATACCATGATTTATTTTATTAGAAATGCCTCCAGATTTTCATTGTAACACGTCACTGAAGAGTAGTTCCGGGTTGCGAAAGGCAGCGATGTCATTCTATAATCGAGAATAAAACTGCCATGGCCGTGTGCTGCCAGAAAAAAAGACTTACTACTCGCACACACGATCTAAATCAAAGTACTTAAAGTACTGATGTCGGGTTTATTGGCATCAGAGGGGTTTATTAGTCCCATATTTGTGATCATTTAAGGGAGGAAAGGTGGTGTTCGCTTCACATAAGGAATCTTCCTCAAGCTGTTCGGTTTGTAGGGCCAAACTTTCACTTTTATCAAAATGATATGAAATGGACCATTTTGTACAGCCTATACATGCTGAATTACAAGACACGAAATAATGAAGGGCTGCAGATGCACGAAAACGGATTTATGGCGCACCATAGGTTCATTGGCTTATTTTCGTATTTTTATGCACTTTTCGGTGCAGATTTTCTTTTTGTTACAAAAATAGGACACCTTTATCCAAAACCAATTTGAGCAACAAATAATTCTGAAATATTCAGTCTAAATAAGCTGTGTGTATCAAAAATGCATTGAAGACGATTCCCTATATCTAAAGCTAACACCACCTTTGTGATCTTACAACAAAAGTTCCACGGATCGGTTGTCGATAGACCATGAAGAATGCATGGCGTGACCGCAATATAGAATGTTTTTGTGGATACATCTCTATATAGGATGTGTATGCACATTTTTATCTAGAGCATAAAACTTCGACTTTTGTAAAATGTGGATACGCATCCTATATAACAGATGTATCCACATTGTATCCACATTTATATAATTTCCATACTTATTTAATCTGTGAGAAAATGAATCTACTAAAAGTACATCCAGACAAGAAAATCTTCAGACGTCGCAATCTCCGACAAGTTCAGAAAATTCGCTATTCTCCTACTCCCCAATCATTTTATAACAACTCTTGACTATAAAACAAGATACTGTCATACTCATTAGTGTTATTTTAATGCTAAATAATCACGGTTTTACAGAAATGCCTTTAAATTCATATGGATTGGAAAGAAAAACTATAAATCTAGAAAACGAGCCGATCTTATTTAGTTTCATTGAATTCGTATGTCGTGTAAAAAGTTTACTGATTGGTTGAATAACGTGTGGGCGGAGCCAATATGTACTGTTCAGCCAATCAAATTCACGATTACTTGTACTCTGGGAAATTCAGACTTGGGATGAAAGTTCAGAGTTGACGGGATCGAAATATCGTATCTCTTTCTCATCCATACCAGCAAAAGGAAAACACCCCAGGTTTTTATTCTTTGTAACCATAATCAGATATGTAAAAGAGTTTTGTGCAAAAGTGTCAGTCGTTCCTATTTCGTTTTGTTGAAGAAGATCGACGGAGAAGACACGTCAGACACTTGAAAAAATAACGAAATCTGTCCCAAAAACTTTCGCCAAAATTTCTGCCAGAGTTTTGTCGCAATTTTATTAAGTTCTCATGCTGATAATTGATCAAGTAAGGTGGAAGTAAAAATGTGGATACATCACCAAAAAATCATGTGTATCCACAATTTGGAAATTTCTTGTTTTCGATGATTTTAAAATGTGGATACGCATACATAATTTGTATCCACAAAAACTCGCTACGTGGTTACGCCTGGAGAATGACTACGGCGCACCCTTCCCGCCGTAACAAATGATACCGGATAAAATAGATTGGAAAGGCAAATTTTAAAGGAAATTGTAAAGATAAAATTTACTGCGATAATGTACCAATTATCACGTTCAATGCACAAGCTACCGTGCATTGCACATGTGTATATGACTGTCAGACAGAAGTACGGTATTTTTTATGAATGCTGTAAGGGGCATCAAATGAGAACAGTCTCCGGGCAGGAGATAAAAACTACACATGTGCAGAAGAAAAAAGAAAAACTGAAAAGTGATACTAATGTAGGGTTTACCCTTGGTAAACCCGACAAAAACCGGACAACCAGAGAATATGTAAAAAATTGTGGTAAGTCGTTTACATGGCCACATGAAAACTTGACAAGAAATACCTGTTGTGTTTACCAGCCTTAAGGTCCAACTTACTCGAGAACGCGCATTGCTTCGCGAGATGAAAGATGGAACTGTTACTTTAGCTAACTGGGGTTAAATGAGCGCAGCATATTATACCGTCTTCTAATTATATTGTGTAAGCGATGGGTATGTACTGGGTTCAATCCCGGCCGCGTCATACCAAAGACTTGTTGCATCTCGGCTTACGCTCAGCATTGGGAGGGAAGAACAAGGACTGGTTCGCCCGGTGCCAGAAAAATGTGACTGGGTGGGATGTCATATCTGCCCACAGCATGATATGTCAGTGGGGCAGCATATAAAATGGCAGCATTAGATCTGCTATGTGACAAGTATAGTTAACACCCCACCGCTCCCTCTCCCTTCCCCGTCGAGATATAGCTGGAAAAAAATGTCGAAGTGAGGTTAAATCCCATTCACTCTCAATTGATTATGTTGTTTCAGTTCTCATTTATATATTTGTCGCGAATGCACGTCTGTTTTTCATTGTTAACATTGCTGATCAGATTTTTCGAACAGTAAATTAACGGGGGAACTTTTATTATAATAATAACTCGTGTGTAAAAAAAAAGTTATTGTAAACGCAAGAACGTAAACATATAGTATCCTGAAGACGCTTTCATGTCGGTGAATGCCCGGTCGATTCCCGGAACCCTTGTTGTCAGAGCGCCTTCTCCCACATCCGTAGCACAGGGGCTCGTTACCGTTGTTAATTGGTTAAATAGGTTGATTATAGGGGGGTCAAGATCGTAATACCGACCCCCTATAATCAACCTATTTAACCAATTAACAACGGTAACGAGCCCCTGTGATCCGTAGCATCTGTGACACTGACCCAGTCTCGTGCAGAGCGTATTTACGCCTCAATTCAGGTTGTGTCGATGCCATTGCGGCCGTACACCGCTTCCCCGCAATGTATTCCATCGAACTTCGATCCTCGGTACTTTGGAGAAGCAGGTGTTCAAACTAAGAGATTAGGAAGCGCGTATACTCTAAAATGTCTTGGCTTAGCTTGTGTATATCGGTTAATCAAGATCGATTGAAAACGTCACAGAACGTGGAGAACCACGCAGTCATTCCTTGCGTACATCATCACTTCTTTATGGCTTTCTTTACCTGCGTACGAATTTACCTCGCCTGATCATTTTCTTAAGTTCAGGTAAATTCTAAATCATTACAGAGAAAGAGATCACATAGATCCGTGCTTCTACAATACCTACAGTTTCATAACCCGTAGAATTTCCGAAATTAGTTTTGTAATGTACATGTAATGCTGAATTCTGGTAATAAAACAAATTAGACATTGAATGGGTAATTGATTTACTTGGTGCTGTACTGGCTGGGCTGACCAGTGTCCAGGATAATAGGAACCTGGGGCAATGTCGTGTCCTGGCACATGCAGGCACCGTCGTGATAGCACTGAATTTTTTTTGAAAACGACGTTAAATCCCATACATACTCATGCATTTACTACATATATATCGAGATTTCGTCTGACCGAGTTTACGCAGATGGAACATTTTCAAGCTGATGTCATTCTAGCGGTACCACGCACTTCCTCCGGCCAACGTGTAACATTATTTTATCAGAATTAATATGGAATGGGAATTTCCAATTGTGTATTTCCGAAAAACGATTGGTTCAGTGTCCAACATCCAAGATGGCCACCAATGCAATACAGCTAAATCACTCTCTGTATTGACGTCCAATTTGATGGATTTCAAGGTTATATCAGCCAATTCGAGATGGATGTAATACGTGACCTGATGATCAATAAAAGATTATGATCCACTCGAATTTCTTTAAAAGATGGCCTCCGTATCCAAGATGACCTCCAACGGCATATCTAATCAGGTCGCTGTGAATAACCCAAATTATAGCATTTTACCTGTTCGCCATATTCAAGATGACCACACTGTATCATCAAAATTAACCCTGTAATTGACTAAACTTGATAGTGATAACAGTACGTTGGCGGCAATATATCGATTATTCTGGAAGGAATAGTCAGCAGGTCAAGTACCGGTACATATAGTTTATACAGGTAGCACTTGACCTACTGACTATATTGCGAAATGTGTATCCTAACCTTAACCCTGCCTTGGATATCTTCCACAATAATCGATATATTGCCGCCAGCGTACTATCGAAAATCCGTTCCCATCAGCAAATCACAAATGAAATTGCTAAACTCGAAAGGTGAAGATGATTGTCATCAATTTTAGTAATAGGGAAAGCATTTAAACACAATGAGTCAAGCATACGTTTGGAGGTTCATTTAAGCTTCGTCGCTTCAACATAGTGAAAAATATTCTTGAAAGCCTTGATACACTCCTGATGAGGGTCGTAAATTTTGAGAGAAAATCATGACTAAATAAACTCACAAGGTTATGAAAAGGCAAATTCATCGCACTTTCGGTGTATTTTGTTAACTTTTCCAGAGGACTTCCGCTCGTGACTAGTACCTAACGAACGAACTCGACCGAACGATTTATGAGCATTTTTGTTTTTAGAAACTAATGTGTTGTATTAGTCTATATAATATGGCCTTGATTTATAATGTTCGTGGAGGGACTCTCCACAAAATGAGTCATTGGGATAGGCTCGAAATCAATCTCAGTGAACTCAGCTATAATATCACGGAATATTATATCTGACGTAAGCGCCATATAAATCCCGTGCGAATTTCAAACTACATTTTTAGCCAATCAGGTGGCTAGCTTGGTGAAACAATTTTAAAATCACGCCTACGGTAATTACACACGGTAGCGCGTGGACCAATATTGTAAACATTATCGGGAAACAGTATCCAAATATGGCATCATTTCCAGGAAGTGTGTATGAACATCAAAGAGTTTACTCACCTAGATTGGGCTCGACATAAGCTCCATACTGTAGTGGTGTCTTCCGCGGAAGATATATGAGATGAAATACTGTAGTGTATACGTTCTGCATTAAATGGTTGAATTTATTACCCTACCTACAAATTATTTTTTTCACACTAATACCTTCTGATCAAATAATGGTACCCTGTGGTACCACGTCGATCAGCTCATGGAGACATCTAGTTAAACTCTTTTCTTTCACTTCATTAAAATGATAGCACTCGATGTATGGGAAAGAAACCTTTGGGGAAGTTACTCGTGTAAGGATCTTCAAACCGGGAACACCGTGTGCAATACAGCTTGTCGGGTAGCTTTTCCAGGTTTAACAAGGTTCCCTACATGTAGTCACCTACTGAGGCTTTTTCCTGCGATAATCATAAGACTTACCGTTCCTTTATCTCTACTTCAAAAAAAACAAACTTTTGAGGTAGGCACAATATTAGCAAGAAGTGAAATTTTGTTTGTTGTTGTTGTTTTTTTTTATGCACCAGGGCCTGGGTACAACGTCACAGTACATGTATACGGTTTTTAACAACAAACTTTTTTCCATATTCCTACGAAGTAGGCTACAGATCGCAAATTGTCCGGTAATGAGTGAGTGAGTGAGTGAGTCAGTCCATCCGAGTCCTTTCGTCGGCAAAATAAGGAGAACCATTGATATTAGAACCTTGATTTTTGGCACGAACGTGCATTAGGGCATTGTTACCAAAAGTTCTGAGCTGACCGAATTCTGCTGAGAATTTGATTTATAATTTTTTTTTTTATTATTTATTGATAGCTCAGCGAGTGCACTGTCATGCCCATCGGGAACCCTTGGCTGTATGTTTCACTGTATATATAACACAGTATAAAACGTGATGGGATAATGAAATAGGAAATGCTAATTTTCCATCATTTGTTAGTGCATTTAATTACACTGCTATTACCAACTTGCCAGCCTACACACAATTCAGTATATTGCTAGAGATATATGTAAGCTGTGGCCTTTAACGTGTATCCTATTTCACATCCTTGAAACATTTCCTCACAGATCACATCAGGCGTTAAATTCAGGTCAAGTTACAGTTACGCACTGTTGGTGAAATATACTACATCAACCAATTAAGTCAGCCGAAGAAAGAAAGATGTGGCATCATCCTTCAGAATAGTCTGCGTGAGCAACAACGATAAAAGTTTACTGAGGGTGAAACAAAGCCATGACGGCATGTGCTAGTTTAAAGTGTCTTAATTTATTTTCTTTGGGTAGAATTTAACTAGATAAAGTAGACGCTATTTATTCGTCTTTGTACCGATTATGCTCAGGAGAATGGCATGAAATCATTATCTTGTGCAGAGAAGGTGTTGGTCTTGAGTTGAATTACCGTAAACTACATAAATGCTACCTTTCTACTATAGTACTATATATAAAAATTTGTTGTATTGTTGGGAAAATAATGCGATTCAAAAAGTTGTTTTGATCCTGGACAAGGGCACTGAAAACCATTAAAGAGATCGATATATTTTCACACGTAAAGCTTGAAATCTACTGAATTTTTTTATTATTTAATCTGTTTTCTTTAGTTAACAAATTGTAAAATTAAATCGGCGATAGTTATTTATTTTTGGAATGAAGGCGCAGCAGGAGATTGTTACAACAAGTCTTGAGCTGACCTACTTTTGATGAAAATTTCTGGTGATTTTTGATGAAAATCACTGGCGATCCTGACTTGGGCGGTGCCCATCTTAATATAGGCAGGATTCTAACTGGGGGCGGGGATTTCCAAGAGTTCAGTTCGCGTTCCGAGTCCTAATGCCTACTCTACTTCGTAGGTCCTGTGACGTTAGTCACACTGCTCATGTGTATAAATACATTTGTAAATAATGAATGACCAACATGAAAATTATGTTCTATCCATCCATACGGTCCCATTGTCTATCTTTTTCAGTATCTTAATTCAGTTTATACCGGTATTTAAAATTAAAACAAAAATAAACTGCCGAAATGTCGAACCCTTCACTTCCTGCTGAAATGTCGCTGGCAGAAATGTTGCCTGGCGAAAGTCGAGGGCCGAAATGTCGCCTGCGAAACTTGGTGGATTCGTGTATTCCTACGAAGTAGGCTACAGATCGCAAATTGTCGGGTAATGAGTCAGTGAGTCAGTCCATCCGAGTCCTTTCGTCGGCAAAATAAGGAGAACCATTGACATTAGAACCTTGATTTTTGGCATGAACGTGCATTAGGGCATTGTTACCAGCAAGTTCTGATTTTCTGATGAAAATTTGATTTATAATTATTTTTTTAATTATTTATTGATAGCTCAGTGAGTGCACTGTCATGCCCATTGGGAACCCTTGGCTGTATGTTTCACTGTATATATAACACAGTACAAAACGTGATGGGATAATGAAATAGGAAATGCTAATTTTCCATCATTTGTTAGTGCATTTATCTACATTGCTATTACCAGGCAACTTGCCATTCTTAATACACACAATTCAGTATATTGTTATAGATATATGTAAACTGTGGCCTTTAACGTGTATCCTATTTCACATCCAAACATTTCATCACAGACCAAATCATGCAGGCTTCAAATTGCCACTGATGATGAAATATCCTACATCAACCAATTAAGTCAGCCTGGTGCAATAACCCAGCAGAACATAGAAAGATCTGGTATCATCCTTCAGATTAGCCTGTGAGCAACAATGATAAAATTTACTGAGGGCGAAACAAAGCCGTCCTGCAAGCCACCCAAGGAATTTATCAGCTTGTGTTGGGACATTTTGTTGGTATCATGTAAGTTGTTTAGTAGTTTACTCATTCAAATCTCCATACCATATTTTCTGTTATTCAACAGACAAATTTCTTTACTGGTTTTAATTGTTTAAGTTTTACTGGGTTTCAACTGCTACAGATAGTAACATAGTACTGATACTGTAGAAATGGGTAGTGTGAATTTAATTATTCCATGTTTAGTACAATTTGTTCACATGAATGGTGGAATGTCTGGACTCTCAAATGAAAGTGTGTTATACATGTATACATGTAGCTCAAGTATGTTAGGTTTGAGGAACAAACATAGTTGCAATTAAGATATAACCAAAGAAATTTCATGACAATTATTGAATCTAAGTAGGCCCCTACCTAACAAAATTAGCTTAATAAAAAAGGCCTTCCTGGAGTAAATTGTTTTCTTTTGAGAGAGAATGGTATTTTCTGGGTTAAGAATTTCCTGTATAAAGATAGGTTGTTCAAGGAGGCTTTGTTTTGCCGCTGTTGTGTGCATCAAGGGTATGGAAACATGATATATGCACCAAGAGCTCAGTGCCTGTCCTAATGCCTACCTTACTTCGTAGGTCCTGTGACGCAGTCACACTGCCATGTATATTACGGTATAACCTAAAACGGCGTTCGTGTGTACATGTATATGGGGGAAATCCCATGAAAACTGCGCATGAAAGTGAATTCTTTCGTAAAACAGGAAGTAACTCGGTGCCGCTCAGGTTTCGTTTGACCTGGTTTACATGTCAGACAAACATGAGATTAATGCGGATATATACTAATATGCCGGATGACAAGATTGGCCGGATGAAATTATATCTGTTGATCAGTATCATTAAATGGATAAGGTCAGTGGGTCGTCTCAATGATCATGCGTGTGTGGAGTGCACTCCCCTTTACGAAATTGCTGTATTTTGTGTAATCGACTCGGGCTGTATGACCCCACCCCGCTCTAGGTGTCTGATTCCAATGTGTAATGTGGTACAAACACATATATATACATAATTAGACAATATTCTCCACTCAATTCCTTTTCATAATGAATGTCTTTGCTCTCCATATTTTAAACTACAGCGCTTGTAAACATGTCATCTGAACCAAGAAATGTAATATAAGTTGTGTTGATGGGCCGCGAAATCCGTATGTGAATCATCTCTTAAACAACAACGTCAGACAGATATACAGATGTGGAATGAAAGATGATTGGTAACTGAAGATAGTGGACGACGGGGTCTTGCCTTTACCAGTGACTGACACGTCATTGCAAAATAATTGTACATATTCATTCCTGTAAACACTTACCGTTGTGAAGCCCTATGAAAAACACATTATCAGGCCTTCAGGGCTTCCTATATTTTTTTTTGTCATTCGTATATTTACCTATATTTTACTCTAAACCTCCTATATTTCCTATATTTTGACTTTTTTCTCATGAAAACTTTCACCAATGCTCTGAAATGAGTCGAATTGGCACGAGGACATACATTTTAGAAAAAAAATATGAAAACTTTAAATCTATCTTTGTTGAACCAAGCAGCAGAACAGGTCTCCCCAATCACCACCACTATAACCGCATTCAGTGAACATAATCTGATCAAACACCAAAGAACTACCAAGTTTGGAACCTTCAATGTAGCAGTGACTTCTTACACTCCTTTATTTCCTATATTTTAATAAGAAAATTCCTATATTTTTCCTGTATTTTGGCACATTTCCTCCTAAATTTTCTCCTATATTTTCACTGTGAGCCACTTGAAGGACTGTATTATCCTTCTCTCGACTTTAGTTATTTACTTTCTTAACT
>JAVTVY010051185.1:0-27628 GCA_036873755.1 Hanleya hanleyi
GGGGGGATAATAAAGGCCAATGTTTTAATTCAAAATCAGATTAGATTGATGTGGATATTACAACACATATAAGGGAAGTGGGAAAAGGTTCCTACATACTGACAGTCACATGACTTCACAGTATAGTCTTCTGGTTAACCTATTCTAAAGCACATAACAAGAATCTAAGGATTCGTGATATGTGTTGTATCTCCGGTGCGCTTTTATTGTACCTGTTCATGTGGCAACTTGGATGCCATGACCACACGGCCCCTAGCACTGGCATAAGCGATATTAGATACAAATCTAGAGAGCTATGATGGAAATGCTCTGACAAACTCGTATATTGATAACTCGTATATTGATATGTCGCAACTGGTTTCTAACATCAATATATACGGTATCGTACCGGAAGATACCGACTGAGCTCATGTAGATATTGATAAGACTATTTATGGCATGGGGCAACTTGAACGACTGGAAGGTGAGAGAAACAAAAGTGAGTTAGAACACTCAAACTTCTTTCTGTTCGTTTGTTCACGCGTAAATTATTTTCAATAAATATATCAATTAATTTTGTTATGAAACAAGTGACAGAAAGTGATTGATACCAGTTGGAGGTGACGCGAGTCATTCAATCTGCGGTGATTGATTACAGGTGCGAATAACTGGTTAATGCGAGAATGGCCATTCACAATATCGTTCCATGGTATTATAAATATATATTACTTCATTGTATATTGGATTTCACAGCAGTAAAAATGTCATTCTGTACACTCTCATATCATGAGTATAGTGTGTTTTGTAAGATGCCCCGTGCAATTCTAATATTGAACACAGAACAGTTCATCGTACGTTCTCAAAATGTAATGCTGAGTGACTATAGCACCCCATGTGCGAATCCAGTCAAATCAAATCTCGACAGAGATTGCATGGGCCTATTTCACCCATCATCATTTTATCAAGCCAATTTCTACGTTCCCACTTCGAAGTGGGAACGTAGAACTTGGCTGGATAAAATGCAGATAATTTCACCCGGCATACGAATATATCTTTTCTTAGTGTTGTTTTGCACATACGCCAAGCCTTCCGAGGAATATAAATCCACGGGTGCTTCTGATTGGCTGTAGTTCTGTACTGGTAATGAACACTAAAATCTGCCGGGTTCATATCTGGCTATATGTAACCAGGCACGGTTATATATATCCCAGAACCAAATTGCACCTCAAGTTTATAAATAAGCAATATACTTAGAGGTTATTCGACTGATGGAGTAGAAGGAGAGAGAATACTGCATTCCGTGAGATTTTGTCTTCGGTTACTGATGAAAAATAAGCAATATGCTGGCAAATATCGGGTGAATGGTTGATATGTCTAGTTGACAATTATCTTTCGTGACGGATCGTTGGTTGGTACGCAATGAATCGTTCATGTATGTTGACAATGGCGTTTTGTGAAGGGTCAGCAATGGCTTTCCATGAATGTTTATTGACGAGTTTTTGTCGGCAATGACATTGCACGTAAAGTTGGCAACAGGGCACTTGGTTGGCAATGGCCTTCCATGAATGGTTGGCAATGACCTCCAATGAATGCTTGACATTTGGCCTATCGCGAACAACAAAGGCCTTTCATGGATGGTTGGCAATGACTGCTCATGCAGAGTGGACGTTGACTTTAGCTGGCAATGGTCTTCGGTTTTCACGAATGACTGGTCATGGCGTTTTTCATGAATGTATGTCAATGGCCTTCACCGAGAGTAAAAGGTGATTCACCATGTCGCCCAAAGTGTTATCTAGAAACTAGAGACCCCTGGTTCTCGGGTAGATTCCCATGGTTTTAGAACGACTCCCCAGAGGATTCACAATGATGCCGGAATGGGTATCTGGAAGTTAGAGGCGCCTGGTTCTCGGGTAGATTCTCATGGTTTCAGAACTATTCCACAGAGGATTCACAATGATGCCGAAATGGGTATCTGAAAGTTAGAGACCCCTGGTTCTCGGGTAGGTTCCCCTTGGTTTCAGAACTATTCCCCAGAGGATTTACTATATGATGCCGGAATGGGTATCTGGCAGTTAGAGACCCCTGGTTTTCGGCAATATACCCCACACATTCGTCACGATACCCCAGTTTTTCATCATGATTCCCCTGATCACTCCACCACGTGGCTGTTGGATCTTCGGTGCATGCATGTGTTTTTGACATTCCTTCCGACTGTCTGCTGTTTGGTGTCTAGACTAAAATGGGTCGTTTTTGTTCAGTTAAATCCACACCAATCTTAAGTTTCTACATGCCATCGATGTCATATTTCACACCAAGTACATATATCGTCACCGCAGGAATGATTTTGCCCCAAATTCTCCAAATTGTTCCAAATGTGATACTTTATTTATCAATTTCTTGGATCCACATACCCGAGGATGCACAAGGCTGAATCATCATTCAATGTGAAGGACAACACTCGTTTGTTACTATCCAGACATGTGTATTTTGTTGAAAATCGTGTTGGAATTTCTCATTTCCTGAGAATATTTTTTGCCAAATTGATCGTAGTTTTTATGTCAGACTATATGAGACTTCCCATCAAGACTGAGAACAGAAGTGGACAACAACCATCGTTGTTGTTGTTGACATTCATAATTTTTTCATGACACGGAGAGAAATGGCAATCGGTACGCGTATTGGGTTCTACTGTTCCACGACGTAAAGGTCATCGTTTTTTATGTGTTAAATATAACTAGAAAATCAAATTGATTCAGGCATGAGGTGCGATTTTTTAAATATCTGGCGTACTTCGAAGCAAACGTGAAAATTGAACCATAAATCTGCATACATTATGTTCAGATTTATTTCCAGGAAGACACTTAGAACGCATCTCCGGAGATGTAGGACCTAGGCGGCCCCTGGACCCTCGCCTGTTGTGCTATGATAGTCGACTCTCCCTCCCCCCCCCCCAATGAATTTTCGCTGGATCCGTCTTTGAATGGGGAATCCAGCAGTGAATTCTCTCTCACGAGAACCCACGACATCGAGAGGATTCCCCTGATGATCCGCCTTGGGGGTCTCGTGGGAGGTTCCTTTGCTGATTTTTTTTCAAGCATCACTACGATTCCCCTATTTCCTCAATGTTCCATGGATGGTTGAAATGGCCGTTTATGAATACTGGTGGCTGGTAATAGCCTTCTGTGAACAGTAGACAATGACATTCACCTTTGATGAATATCGGTAGCTGAAAATAACATTCAGTGATCTGTTGGTAATGAACTTACTCGAAAGGCCGCCAACTGTCTTTCCTGAACGATTAGCAACGGCCTCTCATGATTAATGATTGACACTGGCTTTTTGAATTTGTTGACAATGACCTTTCGTGGGCTATGATTCCATGAAATGATGGCGATGCCCTTTCATGGATGGATAGCAATTACAACACATATAAGGGAAGTGGGAAGAGGTGCCGACATACTGACAGAGTCACATGGCTTCACAGTATAGTCTTCTGGTTAACCTATTCTAAAGCACATACCAAGAATCTAAGGATTCGTGATATGTGTTGTATCTCAGGTACGCTTTTATTGTACCTGTTCATGTGGCAAATTGGATGACATGACAACACGGCCCCTAGCACCGGCATAAGCGGTATTAGATACAAATCTAGAAAGCTGTGATGGAAATGCTGTGACAACTCGTGTACTGGTCATTGGTGAGCTGTGACGCTGTGACAACTCATACACTGGGGATTGGTGAGGTGTATCATCGTCAGATAAAAATGACGGCATTTAACACAAAAGACTGGTCTGTAAGGCCCGATGTCGACCAAGCATCAACTTCCCACAAATGCCAACAAATATCAAAGACCAGAAGGTTTGTACAGGGGGTGGGCCTCTGGGACGAAACGTCCACCAGCAGAATCTCGCCATATACAGGTAAAAATTACAACACATATAAGGAAAGTGGGAAGAGGTGCCGACATACAGAGTCACATGGTTTCACAGTATAGTCTTCTGGTTAACCTATTCTAAATAAATCACATACCAAGAACCTAAGGATTCGTGATATGTGTTGTATCTCAGGTACGCTTTTATTGTACCTGTTCATGTAGCAAATTCCTTCCTTGAACATTTGACAATGGTATTTAGTTGTGAATTACATGGATGATTGACAATGGCCTTACATGAATGGTTGAAATGACCTTCCATGAATAGCCTACTGGTACAGGGGAATAGCCTCCCATGAACAATAAGATGGCTATGACCTTCCATGATGAACGTTCAACAGCTTCCTCTCATGATTACTGATTGGGAATGGCTTTCATTGAATGATTTACAATGGCCTTGGGTTGGAAATGGTTTCATGAAATGATGACCACGGCCTTTCGTGGATGGCTGCCGATGGCCTCCGCGAACAGCTGGCAATGGCCTTCGATTGGTAATGACCGTCCTTGAATGAGTGGTTTTCCTTGAATGGTTAACATGAATGATCTTTGGTTGGTAATGGTTTCATGAAATGATGGCGATAGCCTTTCGTGAATGGTTAGCGCTGGCCTTTCACGATTTGTTGACAATCGCCTTTGGTCTTCTGGATTCTTGGCGATGGCCTTCCATGATGGTTGGAGTGGCCTTTTATGAATAATGGTTGTATGCAATGACATTTTATGGATACTGGTATATTTGACAATGACCTTCCATGAATGATTAGCAATGGTCTTTCATGATTGGCAGCGGTCCTAATTAATTATTTATTGCCAATGGCCTGCCGTGAATGGTTAACAATGGCCTTGGGTTATAGCTATAAGATAAAAAAAAATTCGGCAATTAATATCATGAACTCTTTTCAACCTTCCCCAGAGACAAACGGTTGTAGAACAAATGTATTATGTAAAGGTTAAACGATCTTCGCACATTACAGACAACGCTTCGGCAGAGTTTTCGTTTTCCGGCAAAGGTATGGATTATATAAATCTTATACGTAGTAGACTATTGGTTGAAGCCAAATTGATGTGAAAGGATGGAACCCTCCTCACAGAAGAAGACAGTGCGATCTCACCAACCTATTATTACAGTAGATGTCACGATGCAAGGAAAACTGATAATCAGCAATACAAGCCTACATTAAAACAAAGGTGAGTTTCGAAGGAGATTAACACTCAGCTTTTAACACAGCTGCACAACGGAGACTATAAAGGCAACCCATTCAACTTTCGTCATTTCAATCTGCCGAGCATCTCGATGTATGCTGATAGAGTAAATACACTAGACCATATCATACCTCTCATACAAAATATGAGACATATCCAAAAAATGTTGCTTTATTTCGGCATATTTCCGCATATGTTCACGTCTTGGAAAGACCGGAGCGATTTTGGAAATGACCCAGAAGAATTTCTCACATGATACTCATCGTACGCTAATTATACTTAAGTCCATCATTTGAATCTGCAAACGATTCAAAACTTCCACACAGAGCCGACGTTCGACTAGAAGAATCCTTTATAGAGGCACTATTTGAAAGTACAAACTGCGTTGTATATGCTGAATTTCCCTCACATTTCTTAGTGGATCATACTCGGAATGTTATCTACGATTGACGATGAATACTGATGAGTTACTCTGGGCGATACATTCGGATTCGTACCTAGGAACATATATTGAGGGATTTTTTTCTCCGGCAAATCAGTTCCCAAAACGTGTGTTTAAGAGACAAAACGGTTACATCGTGAATGCCCATTGCTCCCACTTGTTGAAAGTCATTGGGTTCTGTTTTATTTCTGCGAAGACATTAGATATTTTTTCTATTCATACGAATACCCTCCAAAATTCGTCAAGTTTCTGTAGAATAATTACCAATTATATACGTATAATAACGCATAAATTCAGGGAGATAACTGTCAAACACTCGGACATTTTTGTCTATACTTTTCAATACAACTACTTCGGGATATACCACAAGATAAAATTGTTAAATATTTCACTTCCAACCGCTGTCGTAATGATCGATATGTGTGTGACCAATTATTTCAAAAATTACATGCATGCGTATAACTCAGATGGATCCTGTACAATCATGTAAACGCCTGTATTATCTCCTTCTACTGTATCAACATCAACAGAACGGTTTGATGCTTTTACATCATTTCTGGTGATATTCATGGATGTAAATCGTTTCTGAACTGAATCGATGGCTGTGTGATCAGGTACGTATAGTCTTCAAAACCCGTTCGCTATACAGAGAAGTAAATTTATGACTACTGGTATTGATAATTTATGGGATACAGATCTGGCTGATATGTATACTACAGCTAAATATAACGATGGGAACAACTTCCTGCTCATAGCTATCCACATCTTCTCCAGATACTTGTGGGTATTACCCCACAGAATAAATCCCACCAATCCACCAGATAGGGATCAGAGAAGCTATTTAAAGAATGGAGACAACACACATTTCTCTGATTCGATAAAGAGAGTGAATATACGAACAGACAGGTTGAAGCGTATTTAAAGAAGAGATATGTTAAATATTACGCCACACAGAATGAGAAGAAATCCAAATACATCGAAAGAATTATCAGGACTATCAAAAATATTATGTTTGTTATTCTTAAACAAACATATCGTTATAATGTAACCATCGGGAGAAATCAAAGCCACGGCCCCTCCAGTCCATCGAGTTGCTCTTACCATCTGAGCTATGCCGACCCACAGGTCGTCCTCCCGTGAATCGTCATAATGTAGACCAATGCTTCCACTCGGTTTTGCAATATACGCAACTGACTTTATAATATAAAACGCTAATTTGCTGTACCGGTAACTCCACCTATTGGATGGGTCGTGGGTTCGATTCCCACTGACGGATAAATTATTCCTTCTTTCAAAAATTATTTCCATTTCGTTATGAAGACGTCTTGCAAGATATTGTACACAATAACAATCATCGTCCTCGCAGATCCCTAAATCAGAGAGAGGAAACCAAAGAGAATGACCCGCTATACGTAGATACGAGCTATACGTAGATACGATGAAGAAACGACAAAAGAGACGTCAGAAGAAACGTCAGAAGAAACAACCGAAGAAACGTCAGAGAACGAATGTAAAAAAGCACCCCTGTACGTTTCGATTTGGTGATACTGTGAGAATTTCGCATACTACATATGTATTCCAAAGTGATTATCAAGCAAAGTTCACAGTAGGTTTCAAAGGACTGTGATAAATATTTCATTGATTAGTCACTCGACGGAATATTCTATCAAAACGAACGGCAAAAGGTACAAAAAGCCCAGAATGGTTTATGGCGTCTTGAATAGATATAAAAAACAAGTCACCGTTGAGGTAGGATAAAAGAATTGGTGAAATTTATAGGTTGGCCTATAAAATTCGCTAACTAGGTTTCACAGGAGAACATCGAGAATCGAAGATCACAACGGAATTAAGCCTGAGCACATCTTATATTTTCTTGCATTTTATATTAAAAACTGCGTCAATTGAGATATCCGCATTCTTAGACAAAACTTTGAACGCGTCACATTGTAAGCTCTCGCCTGTAGCTTTACCATGTTGCCATGGTAAAGAGGATTGCGTGTGCGATGTTGATAAGTGGATCAAAATATATGTATACCAAACAGAACCTTTCCTGAGGCAAAGGGGGTTTTACAATGAGAGAAAGACAGTAGATCAACCACCGAAATATGCTTAGGATATCTACAGATCCAAGTGTCAACCTACATGTTGAGGGAATTAGAATAGCGATGATTATATAACACCAACCCAACAATTTCCATAGTGGGCTAGAGGAAAACTTGATAGAACTTGTCAGAAGGCAACATCCGAGCACCACCATCAAGCGTAAGAAGGAAATGGAGCAGGGCGCCCCTCAAGACTTGGTCGAGGACCTGTGTGGATTAAAGCGTGTTAAAATAACATATAACAAAGTCATATTACCTTTCCAACAAGCTTAGCGACATTATCCGTTTCATATCCAGAGAGGGATATAATCGAATTATATCATTTTCCACGAAGGTTTTTGATCGAAGAGCATCAGTTATATCCATATATATCATGAAGATATTTTTGTCATTTAGAAATTGATAGTTTAACAGTATTTTAGTTATTTTAGGATTAGTATATAGCACAGATTCTAATGCTGAACATGTACGAATTCTAGATTTTGTGCTATACTAAGTTGATGTAATCCTAAAATTATGAAAATACTGTTATACGATCACTTTCTAAATGACAAAAAATATCTTCAGGTATTCAGCTATGGGAGCTGTGTCATTACGGTCACCAGAGGGGTAGTGTATGTTCGCCTTCAAGAGTACCGGTCTGTTATCTCCTATTTTTGCGGGAAGCCCGCTGACCGAATGGTTTAGATCGCCGACATATAGGGCTGGCTGTTGGGTGCCTTACTCTGGTGGTCGCTTGTCCGAATCCCACATAGAACTCAACCAAATTTCAGCACTATAATATGTGCTACGCTGAGCTAGTGTAACAACGAAAATACTGTCATATAAATCATGTTTAACATAGGTACTTCGTGCTTTAATAAGTTGTCGAGATATGATAGTTTACGGACAAATGTGGGACTGAAACTTGCGAGTCTAATAATCCAACAAGCCGAATCGAGATTGGGGAGCTGGCACTGATATCACAAGAGATGGATACTAATACTATGAAACTATGGGTGATGGAATGTAAAAAAAAAACATTATGCCAAGAAATTACTTGTACCAGAGACTGAGAGACCCTCACCCCATCCATTTACGATGAAAGATGCGGGCCTACTGTATGTGGGAAAAGTCTATGGATAGATAAGTTACTATGCTGACTGGAGGATCTTCTCCCAAAGTCTCGTCTACTGTTATGGTAAATGGCAACCATTTTTCGAGGATATGGTGAGTCGAGTTCCTGGAATAGTTTGTGAAAATCCACATTTACATCCACAGCTATACGTCGACATATCCACATATTTACATATTCTCATCACATATCCACATCCTCATGTCCACATCTACACAGGCAAAAATGCACCATGCGTGAATGACGTGGAAAGAATCATATATATCACGCATGTGAATCATATGTATCAAATTTGCGAGGTCTCGGACTGACCTTTTACTTCGAATGCAAGGTAATTTCCCTTTCGACCAATGTGTAAATGACCACAAGGTAGCTCACGGGGACTGCTAAGAACACATAAAACTGAAAAAAATTGTAGGTTATATCGCGTTATCGTCAAATCCCTATACTGAAAGTTCCTATGCCGCATGAGATTTAACATTTGATCTAGCTACCACTACAGCATGAGCGGTACAGTACATTAACGGGACAAATGACATGCTAATGTATATACAAACACTTAAGCGTGTAGTTAAATGACCATGAAGATAACGTGTTTATATGGTCGCTCTGCAATAATAACAGGGTGTGTGAAGTACTTAATTTCACTTAAACAGCAAGGAATAAGAACATGTATTGACTGATCTCATTATGACAAACTCAAACCAAGTCCTTTGCTCGTATTTGTAGAATCACACCGGATTGTCATGGAAATATTTCACATAATATTTCAGTTTGTTTTATCACACGCCCGTAAGTGTTGGACTATATTCTTTGAATACATATTTTCCCCAAATATGATGGAAGCCCTTCCACCATGAATGTTCAGTTCTCTATCCGATGACACTCTCTCGTGTACATTTTATATTCTCTTATGGGGGATTTGTATAACCAAAATCTTACCAAGATTTACGGCTTTTTGACCAAAACGAAATTCCGGCCCCTAATGGGCGTTATGTCACCTTTTTCATCTTTTCAGAGAGCGAGAGAGAGAGAGAGAGAGAGAGAATGAATTAAGGTTTAACGTATTTCTCTCTCTCTCTCTAAGACAAAAAAAAATCTGTTTATCTTAGGTCACTCATAGGTATACCTCAATACCGTCCTGACGAAATTTCGAGTCATATCGACAACAACTGTGACTATGGGCCGAACAAACAAACAGAGACTAAAATTAAATTAAGATTTGCGAAGCATTTTGTTAGAAAATAAAATATATAGCGTACACGTGATTTGTTGAAGGAGTAAATGACCTAGGGGTTAAACCCGAGCTTCAAGACAAGAATAAAAAATTTAAAAAAAAACAACTCGAGCGCATGAGAGAACAGAATATTCAGTCACCTGTGTGTCTGTAAGTACTATGTGCGTTTGTAAGTATTAAACGTGCTTACTTAACCGACTTCTACCAGGTGTACAGGTCCCCAAAGATCGGTGAAAGGAGTAGATTTTCACATGTACGTGTATATATCTATAGGTATACAATATTTACCCCGACGTAAGCTGTACAGAACCGTTTATTTGTCAGTCGTACTGAAGTATTTTAAGCGTGAATTGCATCTCAAATTCGTAACGTCCAAACAGATCTTTTTCCAAGGCGCCGGCCCCCATGTTGAATCACCAATGCACGTCTATGGTGACCCATAGCAGACATCGACTAGCCGCGGTTGAAAGGTTTCCACCGCGGTTGAAAGGTTTCCACCGCGGTTCAAAGGTTTTCATCGCGGTGTAATCGTTTCAAACGGGGTGTAAAGGTTTATTTCGCGGTCTGCGGTGTAAAGGTTTCGACCGCGGTATTATCCTCTATAATGCAGGTCTGTATACTCCGTCCCTCCGTACCAGGCACTGTAGGCAGATTAGGGCTGTACAGTTATTATCGGAACTGTCAGTTTAAATTAACAGCCAATGAACGGATGACATTTTGTGGTGATGGGCAACCTTCGTGGGATCTCGGTATATTTCGACGAAGGCCGATTTTAATGATCCAGAGGGAAACCACATGGGAGCGTCTGTCCAGTCAAAACAACGACGAATACGAAACATGTGAATTCAAAGCAAACAGACGGAATGAAATATATAATACATTACCTGACGCCTAATCCGCTCAAGTATGGGCATATTCGGAGAGGTCATGGGGTCATGCATGAATGCGCTCCGAAATATTTCCCAATCAACCGGCTCGTAATCGTTATGGTGTATAAGATATCCGTCATGGCACGGATTTGATAGATGAGCCATGACTATAGGATGATGCCGCGGTGTAAACGTTTTCAAGAGTTTTGTTTGGTTTTCGATGAAAAGAAAGAAGAAAAAAAATGATAAACCCATTTATGACGACGTTACTAGAAATGACAGAAATCTGAAAAGATTATATGATAAACTAAAATCTGTTTGTCGAAAATAGGCGAAATATGAAGAAAATTTCAAGAAAATCAGAAAAAGTAATACAAAATATTAAAAAAAATCAAAAAAAAAAAATCGATGTCCCCTATGGGCCACCGTACACATCAGCTAAAATGGGATCATATGGTGGGATAATGTAACATAAACATTTTCATCATGAACATAATGAACCGTTCTCGTGAGAGTTAAAACATGTGATACGTGACAGGTAAATATAAGACTATATGTATATCACTTGTGTTTGTATGTCACATAACAGGATTACTGATACCTGCTTCGGTGACACTACTCTGAGGATCGAATCCTGGGACGGAATATCTGCAAGATACCTTGGTGTCTTCCAGATATTGTCTGGATTTGAAACTCAAAGTACGGTGACACTGGCCTACACTCTTAATCATGAGTCACTCTCTTTAATACATAGTCCGGCATGAAATAAACTGGCTATAAAGGTATATATTATAGGGTGCTGGACAGTAATTACCTATTAAATACGAAAGAACAAAATAGTGCTGCCATGAGTGCTTACAAATTTTTCTGTGTGTCAACCCAAAATACAAATTAATTCAGATTTAATGTAATCTTGCATGTTTGAACTTGTTTTCTAAGATTTCGCCGCTGATCATTACCAGCTCATTAAACTAATCGATAGGAAAACGACGATGCTGATGGAAACAGGTAAACATGGAATAAACACGGAAAATTCAACGTAATCGCGTATTTCTGTGGAGAAGGCTGAAGTGGACGGTACGCCAGGATATGACTCCGGGAATATAACATCCTCGAGTTTGCAAGGGAAGTTAGGAACTCATCGGAATGTCATATCTGACATTTTTTGTATAAAATATGCTGAAATTATTATTTTCTCAGTTGAATAATATGCGGAAGCAAGTGAAAAGTTAAAGATTATAAATGAGAGCTTCCTTTCAGTGTGTATAAAACTGTTCACGTCGAATCGAAGTCATTCCTGACAGTGACGTGTAAATACACCACAACACATGCATTCCACAATCGGTTAAACCAACAATTGTGGCATGCATGTGTGGTGCATTGTTCAGCATCGTGTACCGTACAGCTTAAACGGTACGATAAAGGCGGCGTTCAGTTTCAAGTTCAGAAAAGTTTGACGGTGACACATTTAGCAGATTTTTTTTTCAGGTGAGAGATTTATCATGATTGCGAGCAATTCTTATATATGTAATACTGGCAACATAACATTATTTATCTCTGAACAATGAAGTGTGATGAGAGACCCTTTTTGTTGACTGTTTTATCAACACAGAACTATCACTGCATGGTCGGGAGAGATTCCGTTTCTTTGAACCAAGAATGGTAGATTGAGTTGCATGCTGCAGGTCGCACGTGTCCCTTTTGGCAACGGAATCATACCGGTACAGACATGATCAGTTGCTTTTCACGAGGTTTCATTATGAGAACTGTGAAATCTGGCTGCCAGAGCAAGTGATATAGAGGAATTTAGACATACTATATATATATATAATGGTGATAGTGGTTCCGTTTGAGAGAAAACTAATGTAGACTGGGCGATGGCTGTGACCGTGTTGATCCTCCTGGGAACTGAACAATCTAGACCTGTCAAGAGTGGTTCTTTCTCAGAATTAGGGATGAAGGATAGTAAATTTCTTATGATGAGATATTTTTTCTTCGCCGGAACCGAAAAATACAAACTGATAAATTGCTGGTGATGAGAGGTTTTGGGTTCTATCACAGTATATGGGGAAATGATGGTCACAAAAGGACCCTGCTTGGGACGTCTGGGTATCGATGGGTTACTTCTGGGAACGGAATGGAATAGACTGAACGATTGCTGACCATCAAACATTCCTTCTTGGAACAAAACGCAATGTATGATAGTCTTCTTAGAATTGAAGATGAATTTTTGGGCCTAAACGATCCCTTCTGAAAACTGAGCCATATTGCTCTGCCTGAGCAATTCTTATGGTTTCATCTTGGAACTGGGCAATTGCTCACGAGATGTTCCATCTGGGAATGAAATCCTATGCTGACCATCAGGCATTCCTTCTTGGAACAATACGCAATGTACGATATCCTTCTCATATATTGCTGGGAATTCTAGAGTTCACATGGGAATTGAGCCTTGCAAACTGACTGCAAGAGTAATTGCTGATCATGATCGTCCAGGGCACTGAGGTATGAAGGTGATATGCTGGTCACGAGAGGTTGCACCTGGGGACGGAGCAATGCAGACTGAACAACTATACTAGTCATGGGTGACTTCTTATTGAAATGAAGCAATGTTAGCTGATCCATAGCTTATCTTTGGGCAATAGCTATATTTGTGAACCATTAACGTCCATCGCATTCCTGGACTGAGTTTAGTTGTTAACATGCAGTGTATGTATGTCTATCTAAATCCGTTATATCCGGGCTTCCATTTGACTGTCCTCGATAAACTTAATGAACTACCTGAGTTATAGCAACCCGTACGTCACAGACACAAATTTTGCTCGCCCTTTCACATTAAGATAGCTGTTCAATCCCCGGGTTTGTCAAATACGTGATTTATTTCGCAAGCTAACCACATTGGAGTGATGTTTTTGTGGGCATTCCTGTGTTTTGGAGGACTCTAGATGTATGAGTTTGGAAGTAAATTAGAAAATGTTGTCAGAACATCAGCAGACATCAATCGTTTCTTTATGTATGACTGATGCATGGAGCTCGTGTCGTGTGGTAAATTTTCCTCCTCTGGGTTCAAATTGGAGCGATATACAAGAGGTGAGAAAAATTGACATCTGGCGACTAAAGAGCAACCATATATGACTCTGCACAAGAAAGCTTCCCTCAACACCTCACATTCAGACCCGAGAATACGGTGGATCCTCGGACGTAGCTTTAGTATCTGAGCCGCGCTTTTATTGCAGCTGTTCATGTGGATGGAAGTATCCACACGGCCCATAGCACCTGCTTAAGCGGAATTAGATAAGCTAGATGACAAATGAGCCCAAAGAAATTCATCTGATGTCAATGGATGAGCATCGAGGACGTTTGATAGAGTAAACGCCTCAATACGGGGTAAACCTGGTAAATGCAAGAATACCCAGAAAAAGACATACCACCTCACCCGCGTTTTCACGAGGCTTGTATTAGAAGTGTCTGGTATGTAATCTTGGAAAGCTTAAATTCTATGCCGGACATTTCACATTTCAAGGTTAACCCTTGGCAAGTTTATGCACTTCATAAATCTTGCAGCTAATATAACATGAAGTTATACATGAAGTTAGCTAAAGTAAACCCATATTTATGTATTGATGTAACAGCCACGTTCGACGAATTGTTTTATTGTAACACACGCATAGTGTGCACATTCCCTTGGTCTATAATTAGGAACCACCCAAGAAAGCTATATCAATAGTGGGAAACGTTTAATCTTATTTCTCCCCATTGTATGTTATTTAGCTCCAAAAAATATTTAGCCAGTTAATTTCGTGAGTCTCACATGAGGACTTTTCCCCAAAACAGAACAGGCGAGTTTTTTTCTTATTATTGTTCACATACCTGAGACAGTATACTTTGTCTGAGCCCATATACGATGACTGATGGATGAAGTTTAGCCAATTGTAACTTTTTCAATACGCAATAGACTTTTCTTTATCTAATTCCGTCCAGTACGAAGCTATATATTGTGAGGTGTTTATGGCATATGTACATATATACTTCATGGTATTGTCATTAACATCTACAATAAAGGATCGGTTGTCGACATGCCCAGATACATACATATATGCTTATAATTGAGAACAGGGAGAAAGGTGAACGTATATAGTATCTACATAAAAAATCAGCAAACAAAGACATGTCCGGAATCTGGCAGGTAAAAAACAAATCTTCATTCACATTTTGTATGATCATGTTTTGCGAAGAAATAATATAGCTTCATTGGGATCTATTATAACGCGTAAAAATACTTATTTGTGTGGTATATCCACGTATTTTATTCTTGTATGCTCGCACCTTAATTTATATGGACATTAATGGGGATCGCCAGCCACACTAGGCGGCGCTAGTGCTCCAACAGGTAAGGAAGACGTGGCATCATAAAACGAACAATTTTAACGTCGTTACCATATGACGTTGCTTTTGTGTCGTCCAGAAAAACGATATGGGCATGCGCCATTTACCTCTTGGTACACGTAGCCACCCGGCGTCAGTTCGAGCTGGCGAACCCCATTCTTGGACACCGCTCATCCCTCTCCCTTAAAAAAAGCAAACAAATTAGACAACAATGGTGTTATCATCACTGAATTAAACAGCATACCTGGTAAAGCAGTTGGAATATTCCGTGCTCGGCGCAATCGTCGGATTCCAGCCATGGGACAAGGCCGAGTACAAGGACGGGGCAAAACAGAAGTATCCTCATCGGAGGTAATATCTGAACTTTGGATTCGATCTGACTGTTCATCATCTGTATGGGGTTGACTGGAGGCGTCTGAGTTTTCATCTTCACTCAAAACAAGACGATAGTCCATCAAATCACTCAAGCCTTTATTGGCGGTTGGAGAAGTAAGATTCGACTGATGTAAGATCGGCCCAAGTCGTCCGCTTGCCTCATTATTGCGGTCTTCAACCAATGTTATTCCTTGACGCCTCTGGTGGTAATATTGGAAATGAGACTTAGGTTCACTGAAGCGACGATCTGTCTGCGAATCCATATCAAATTCTCTCGAAATCACATTTGCAAAATATCACATGGACATGTGGTACCTGTAACAACTATATCACTCATACATGCATGTAACTGGACTTCCTGTCTGTGAAAATTCACCATATAAACGTTCATCGTCGTGACAATCTATCTCCAGCGGAGTCGGAGCACCACTTGAGGACTGTGTGCACACAGATATTGTGTTTCCCTTCTCTTGGGAGGACATACCAATTAAACCCAGGCTATGATTTAAGCCTTCAACACGTGTTAACTACAGGTATATCCAGGTAGCCGGTGGAATGTAGAGAGAAGCTTAACTCTCCAGACCTATTTATTTATAGTCTATTCAGAATAGCCACAGGTAAAAGAAAAAGGTCGCTAATCCCTGTATTTTCCTCGTTAGATCTTAACGTGCGTCAATTTGAGCGCCGTGTTAATCCACGGAGTTTCTCTTTGGTAACACTTCTTCTATGCGACTTTGGATTGTTAAGGGATAAACCCACATAAAATATTACATATATGTTTTAACTAGGCTTTTATTTGAATTCAAGGCGTAATTATCTTCATGGAATAAGTTAATGTACAGAACGAGGACAACCAGGTGACTGGTATAGAACACAGACCTTCTGCGTGGATATGAAAGAAATGTTTAGAAAACAGTATTACTCTTATTTATACGCCTTTCTTTATTAAACAATTTGCTCATTTGCGCGGGTCCTATTGTTTCACAAACATATGGACACACTCACCCACAAGTCGTTTGTATATAGCAAATATATACCCAGTATTTGTTTATTTCAACCATTGTGACAAATAAAACATATTTTTTATTCACAATCATATGTTGATTTTTGGCATTGTTACATCAAATTTTGTGTAAGAGAGTGTATTCTAATCACCACCACCTCATCTCCGCCCCCGCCAAAGAATAATTTGTCTTTGCTGCAGACAGGTGAAGACAAGTTATAGACCACTTTCATATATGATGATATATATCTTTTCTGTGAGAAATAACTTAATTCCATGTTAATGGGCATTTAGAAGTCAGCGTACAAGTACAAGTCTGGTTTATAACAACTTCTTTATTGCTCTGGAGCTGACGTTTCGTAGCTAATGCGAGAGTAGTATATAAAACAATAATCTCTTATGATTCGTGGGGAGGGAACTTGGGCGTGAGAATGTGGGGTGTAAATATGGGTTGTGAACTTTAACTTTCGGATTGACCTTTGACGTTGGATAGGGATCACGAAGCAAATTTGGCAGTTTGGCGTGACAGGCCACGTGAGTGTGACATCATCAGTAGTAGAGAAAGAGCAATTCGGGTTAGATTGGATGCGTAAATTTGAGTTGTTTGACCGTGGGTGTAAACAGGCGTGGTATAAGTGGTTTGTGGGTTGTATCGCCTTGAGCATTTGACCATAGACCTTCGGCTGTATTCAGAGAAGACAGGGCACGTGAATCTTGCGTCATCATTATTAGAGAAAGTGCAGATAGGTTCGGATGCTCACTTAGCACTCGCCTACACTCCTATACCCTAACCCATAGAGGTGAGCACGGGATTTTTAAAGCTTTTGTTGATTAATGTATCAGGACCCTCAGGTCCGGTGATACACGCATTCGGACTCGGGGAGTAATGGCATTTAATGTGCGTCATCGGAAGGGGTAGGAATTGAGATTTAAAAATGACCGTGTATAGGAGTGGCGCCAGATAAAGACGCCATAAAGATAAAGATACTGAAAGAGTTTACAGACGCGGTAATCGAAGTGGACTCGATGGGAAAGCGTGCTATCAACCACTATTTCTAATATATAACGGCCCGGGTCATGAACCATGCGCGATCACACTGGGACCAGCCACGGCTCTTCGGCCTGATAGTACTGGCCATCATTACCGTACTGACCCTGACGCCGTGGTAATTGGAAATTTAACCTGTTGGATGTAGTTTATGCAATGATGACCTTCATCCCCTTCTCCTGTGAGGGTAGACTATTCTGTTATTCCGACCAGCCCAGCTGGTGGACTGGTCCATGTGCTTGGTCATTAATGTGCAGATGACCAATGGGCTAACCATTTCTTATCTCTATCCCCATGGAGCTAGCTCCGGGGGCCCCCAGCCTCCATCTTTCTTTCTTCTCCGATCTCCATAGGGGCCAGACATGCTTTAGAACTTGCGAATTTATTTCAATTACCACCATCCCACCACCACCACCTTCAGCAGCTGGGGGTAGACTTCCATTTTTGGGGGGGAAAACATACTGTTTTCTTTCCCCCCAAAATCATTTACTGACGAGTTACTCTTTGGACCGCTCCGAGACAACATAGCCATGTTCCTCTCGTCAGCCCTGCGACTTTTCAGTAGGTTTAGAGTAGGCGACTGTTCAGGGGTACCACCCCCTGCAGCCAGGAGGCATCCTGACCTGCCTTGGCCCCTGAACACCTACGACTATTTTGTTAGCATTAGAGTAGGAGAGAAGCTGCGGGAGTCTGCCCCCTTATCCCAAATTGTATATTAATTGTGTTCATTTGTTATATGCTTTAATAAATGTATTATATGCAGTACATATCTTGTTGGTCATCATTGCATAAATGATGGTCATGCAGTCCTGCTAAAAATCGTGTTTACAGGGACCATTTCTTGCGAATGAGAAACGGCTAACTATGCACAGACCCTTTTAATCCTATACTCTACCATCATCCTCTTACACAAACATACCGTACTAAAGTATCATTATTCTGACTGGCTAGTCCAAAGAAGTTTGAATGAGAGAACAACAACATAGGATTGCATGTCAGTTAATTTATTATCTTCAATGTTATATCATTCCCAAGCTGGGGGAGCTGCATTGGGTGTGTTTATTTTCTTCCTTTATCGGACATCTTCGCTAGATGAGCAGTCACCATTGTGTTAAACGCCTCTTCGGCCATCGTCGTTTGGTGATAAAAAAACGTGACGTTGGTCACGATCTCCACGGTCAATTGGGCATATCGCTCCAATTTATTACCTGTATATAGTATGTTTCTGCTGGTGGACTGTTAGTCCCCGAGGCCCGCCCTCTGTACATTCGACACTCGACAAATATATGTAGGTTTATTATTTTGGTGGGAAATTTAAGCCGTACGACGTCGGTCATTACAGGTTAGTTCTTCTTGCGCTCATTGCGCTTGATGATTGTTTAGCACCGAATTATACATGTAATAATTTCAAGATTTGTAAGTGTGGACACCGTGGATGTCTCACGTGTCCACTCTTTAATACTTCAGCTTTATTTAGTTCCGCGTTAACTGGTAACTCATATTCTGTAAACTCGTATATTGTTCTTAGTTGTTCTACTACAAACTGTATTTATTTAATTTCCTGTAAGAAGTGTGGTCAACAGTGGGTTCGGCAATGTTACAAACCGCCTTTCAAATATATCCAATATTACCCAGCTATTTAAACCCCATCAACAAAGACATCGCAGCCACGGTTGGAGAAAGTTTAACAGCGCGATGATTCACGGTCATATCGGGTTTTCTTGAAACTCAACTACTTAGAAAAAGGAATGGACATAATTAATTTACCTCGAATCCTGAATGATCCAGAGGTACGCAACGCTGTACAAAACTATTTTAAGTTCACAGAACTTCCTTACATTTCATATAATTATACTAAATCTATAGCCACCAAAATATTCAATTACTCTAATGCCGTCAAGGAGTTTGACTGAAAATTATACACGTCGGGAGGCTATAGCTGTGATTGTGAATCATCGAATTTCATCTATACACCATGCAAACATGTTGTGGCTGGTAACCTTGATGTAGTGAGTGATAAGGACCTAAAATTACTCCTGATGAAGGGACCTAAATATAGAGAGCTGAGAAGAATAAATCTGAATTACAAGCGTCTGGTCCGTCATTCATAATTCAGCCGTCGTCCATTAAAGAATATCCGCGTCCATAACCCAAAGACCCATTCCATATTCCATACAACAGTATTAGCACCAAATTCAAAAGACAATCATAGTATACATAAACATAGGCTAGTTTCCTGCAAGAGAGAAGCGGTCAACAGTTTTCAATGATGCCGGCAAGACATCATGATGGTCCAAAAATATCAAATCCGTATCACTGATCAGTATTCTTATTCAATAATATTCGTTGTACATTCGTCATCTAGAAAACGATGTATCTCAGTCACGCTATGATTTATTGTGACTGTTCATATTAGCACCATGGGGATCTTGAAATACATGGGTTCATACGGCCCCTAGCCCCGTGTTAAACGAAATTAGACACAAGTTACGAAACGTAACGCCATAGATGTTGCACGCTACGCTCATATTTTGCTATCAGCATGCGATATGTATCGCCAAATTTGAGAAACTTTGAATGAAGGCGCTTGGTGGTATAGCTCTGTTTTATAAGTTTCTGCAACAATGTTTTGTGACGTTTATTAAAATCGTCAAATTTAACACAGGATCTAGCAAATGCTACTAGGCGAGATATGTATACGCCATATGCAGGTCCCAATGGAATATTACTGTCAAGAAAGGGATAGTTACGATATCGAAATTGGAATCTACCCTTTTGTCATAAAGTCGAGGAGAGAGAAGGCCCGCTTCATTTTTATAAAGATATAGGTCTAATTATGATGTGCCTGCAGGGCTATCTGTAGTTTCCTTCAGATCCAATGAAGGTTGATATATATCCGTCACTGCGTCATTTATATAGCGACTATCCACAGCGAAACGACCGTCTGTATAGCGTTTGGTGAATGAAAAGGAACGGGCTTTGAATGGGTCGGTTTTTGAAAGCGCCTGCATATCGTCGTATTCATAAGAGAACAGATATAGGTCAGCCAACAGGGGTGCACAATTAGTACTCATTGGAATACCTATACGCTGTTGATATATTGTGTTGCTAAATTTCACATAGATATTTTTAATGAGAAATTCAAGCAACTCTATAAACAAAGAAACATCCCATGAATGATATCTCTTGTATGTAGTAGAGCTAAAGAGTGCTGTATGGCTTCCGACATTAATACATCTACGATCAGTTTTCTTGAACATAGATACTATTAATGAACGTAGACGGTCAATAAGGTCCTGATGAGGGATTGTAGTATAAAGAGTCGAGAAATCCCATGTGGATACATGTCTGTACGGTATGTGACCTTTAGCATCAAGTTCTTCCGTAAGACATTTTGAGTTTTTCAATATCCACATACATTCAACGCCAGAGTTTTTAGAAATAGTGGCGCAATACCTTTCCCAAAATGCTTTTACCCCTTTACTTTTACCTCCTTACCTCCTTGCAAAATGCTTGAACCGCCGCTCAAATATATCCAATATTACCCAGCTATTTAAACCCCATCAAAGGAGACATCGCAGTCATGGTTGGAGAAAGTTTAATAGTGCGATGATTCACGATCATATCACTTTAAATTACTTAGTGGGTTTAACTAATACACCCAATAATATACATAGCTTACGTACAGTTCTGTATGCGTTACCTCTGAGAGCTTTACATCATACTGCCAGAGATATACAACAATCTACGTCTTTAGAAAATATAAAACCAACCAAAATCACTAAAGTATGTCAAGATATAGCGTATTTTCGGTTGTATCGTTCAGTGAACATAATCGAAACATCGGCTTTTCTTGAAACTCAACTACTTACATAAAGGACTGGACATTGTTATTTTATCTCGAATCCTGAATGATCCAGAGGTACGCAACAGTGTACCAAAATATTACAAAGTACACAGAACCTCCTTGCATTTCGGATAAGTGTACTAAAGATATAGCCACCAAGATATCCAATTACTCTAATGCTGTCAAGGAGTTTGACTGGAACTTATACACGTCGGGAGGCTATAGTTGTGGTTGTGCATCGTCGAACTTTATCTATACACCATGCAAACATATTGTGACTGGTAACCTTGCTGTAGTGAGTGATAAGGACCTAAATTACTCCTGATGAAGGGACCTAAATATAGACAGCCGAGAAAAATAAATCTGAAGGCCGACCAGAAGATAGTCCTGTCTGCATTGGAACAGTGCGTTATTGATTGGTCTAAGCGAGAAGAAGTTGAACCTACAGTACTCGCTGTTTGGCTGGACCTCACCAAGGCGACAGCTGATTTATGAATGACGGACCATTTCCATCATAGCTCTCTAGATTTGTATCTAATACCGGTTATGCCGGTGCTAGGGGCCGTGTGGTCATGCCATCCAAGTTGCCACATGAACAGGTACAATAAAAGCGTACCTGAGATACAACACATATCACTAATCGTTAGATTCTTGGTATGTGCTTTAGAATAGGTTAACCAGAAGACTATGCTGTGAAGTCATGTTGCTTTGTTAGCATGCCGGCACCTCTTCCCACTTCCCTTATATGCGTTGTAATTTTTACCTGTATATGGCGAAATTCTGCTGGTGGACGTTTCGTCCCCGAGGCCGGCCCCTTGTACAGACCCTTTTGGTCTTTGATATATGTTGGCATTGTGGGAAGTTGATGCTGGGTCGACATCGGGCCTTACAGACTAATCTTTTGTGTTAAATGCCGTCATTTTCATCTGACGACGATACAGCTCACCAATTCCCAGTGTACGAGTTGTCACAGCGACACAGCTCACCAATTACCAATATACGAGCTGTGAGAGCATTTCCATCATAGCTCTCTAGATTTGTGTCTAATACCGCTTATGCCGGTGCTAGGGGCCGTGTGGTCATGCCATCCAAGTTGCCACATGAACACGTACAATAAAAGCGTACCTGAGATACAACCCATATCACTAATCGTTAGATTGTTGGTATGTGCTTTAGAATAGGTTAACCAGAAGACTATGCTGTGAAGTCATGTGGCTTTGTCAGTATGTCGGCACCTCTTCCCACTTCCCTTATATGCGTTGTAATTTTTACCTGTATATGGCGAGATTCTGCTGGTGGACGTTTCGTCCCCGAGGCCAGCCCCCTGAACAGACCCTTTTGGTCTTTGATATATGTTGGCATTGTGGGAAGTTGATGCTGGGTCGACATCGGGCCGTACAGACTAGCCTTTTGTGTTAAATGCCGTCATTTTCATCTGACGACGATACAGCTCACCAATCCCCAGTGTACGAGTTGTCACAGCGACACAGCTCATCAATTACCAATATACGAGTTGTCAGAGCATTTCCATCATAGCTCTCTAGATTTGTATCTAATACCGGTTATGCCGGTGATAGGGGCCGTGTGGTCATGCCATCCTAGTTGCCACATGAACAGGTACAATAAAAGCGTACCTGAGATACAACACATATCTCGAATCGTTAGATTCTTGGTATGTGCTTTAGAATAGGTTAACCAGAAGACTATGCTATGAAGTCATGTAGCTTTGTCAGTATGTCGGCACCTCTTCCCACTTCCCTTATATGCGTTGTAATTCTCGCATTTACCAGGTTTACCCCATGTTTTCTCCATCAGACGTCCGCGATGCTCATTCATTAACATCAGGTGAGTTATTTGTTTGAGCTGATCTGTCATCACAGCGCTTCTATTACAGCTGTTCACGTGGAGACTATGAAGTATCTATCTGGGCTTTCTCTAATAATGATGACGTAAGAGTCGCCTGACCTGTCTTCTCTGGACACAGTCGAAGGTCTATGGTCAAAGGCGATACAACCCACAAACCGGTAATGCCACGCTTGTTTACCATGACAGTATCTAATTCCGCTTAAGCCGATGATAGGGACCGTGTGGATACTTCATAGTCTCCACATGAACAACTGCAATAAAATGTGAGGTACCCAGAAAAGCTTTTCTGTGGAGCATACTGCTTTTTAGTCGCCAGACGTCGTCAGTTTTCTCCGCCTCTTGCATATTGCTCCAATTGAACATGCTGGTCCTCAGTCAACGGATCCGATTGATCGATCTGGACCAAAGCCATCTGCAACAAGGCACGATTCGTAAGGATGAAGGGTTCGCCGAAGATGTGAATGTTGGCGCTGAGATAGTAACGCCACAGTTGATCTGTTTCTTTATGGCGCACAAGGTACCTGAACGCTAGATTGAAGTGGAAGGCAGTGACTCGGTCGTTAAAGATGTATATGCGTATATGCGTACACGGGTGAGGTCGATCAGGCGGGAATTGTAAAGGTCTTGTCCTTTTGAATTTGGTGCTAATACTGTTATATGGAATAAGGGATAGGTCTTTGGATTATGGACGCGGATATTCTTTAATGGACGACGGCTGAATTATGAATGACGGACTAGACGCTTGTAATCAGATGGCGGTGGTGATGGAACATAATTGGATCGTGGAGCAGTGGTGCCGATACATCTCGGTCAGTGGATGGGCATTGGGCAAGGCCTCGCCGAGTATGTCCACGTGGTCATCCACGAAGTACATATGACCTTATTCACCATCGCTGGCGTGGGGTGGCATGGCTGGATCGAGGTTCACAGTTTCGTCCAAGGGTTTAATGGAAGGTGGTTGCATCCTAGATCGAGTGGTCGAGGGATCGACCGTTTACTAGTCAGCCCTTATGCTTTGGGTATGTGCATCTCTCTCGATGCTGACCTCTATGGGCTCAGTTCTCTGCGGCACAGTCTCGTCCATCGGCGAAATGTTGATGGCGTCTCAGTTGAATCGTCCACAATCATCACATGGATGTGCGGGTACGCCATGGACTAACCGTTCACGACAGTGTAAAATATCCTCACGATTAAATATCTCCCTGCAGACTGTACAGGGATACTGGGTGAACGGTGAACGGACGAGTTATTTATAGTACAACCCGTTCAACTAGTTCCAAGCTGTTAAAACCCGATAGCATGCTCCATCATCGACCCAAGATTCTACTCAGCAGGGGGTCTAGCACGGAGGCAGCCAGTGGCGATAATATGGCACCGAGAAATCCGTATTCTGTAACCTCTTTTTTCTTCTGTGCTTGCCGGACTCTCTTTTCCAATCTGACATAGACAGCACACCAGAGCGGCGAACGCCCCACGCCCAATGATCCGAAACAAGTCAGGTGGGGCTGTAATTAGCCCCCCCGAGGTCAAGTGTGAGATCAGCAAAAACAAGGATTGAGTGTCAACCATTTTAATATCAATCACAACATACCCAAACTGGGAGAGTCTGTATGGGTGAATTTACATAACGCTCTTGTATCATTTCTCTTCGGATCATTTGACACTTGAACCGCACCCCTCGATGTTGATCTTTTCTTCCTGTACACCTGCTGGGTCTCCCCGGGAAAGATCCGAGTCCGCAGTCGAAGTTGCTCTAGGTCGATGCGCATATACCCGTGCTATCGGGTCGTCTACAAAGTCTTCCTGTGCAAACTGGGTGCGTCTGGGGCACATTTGCCCCTCCATGTATGTCAGCAGAGAGGTGTCTCTGGGGGTTTAAATCATCACCAGGTGGCGGGCATGATGTTCCGATGCTCTTTGATTTTACTAAACAAATTTTGCACAATGTAGATAACTGCCTTTGGTAAAGAGCTTTACGGCTAGCAGCAGGCGAGTGCATATGCGTAGGATGACGTCATTTTTTTAGTTATAGGGTTAAGATGGGATGAGGCGTCGAGACGTGCTTTAAGACATTACGGTAAGCGTTGCCAGGCGTTAACGCGTTAAGACGGGCATTAACGGATATCTCTGCTTTGCGATGAATTAATGTCAGTTCCATATAATTTAGACCAGTCAGAGCTATTGAGCTCTCCCTGTTTGTGGGGCGTTCAGGCGTTAAGACTGACATTTGCGAGCATTACCCTATCACGTCCGCAAAAGTAGACCTATGCGAGAGGGTTTCGTGCGCCGCTGGTGCATGTGTGAAAGTTTGCCAGTTACTTGCCGAAGGGCGGTGGTTCTCTCCGGGTACTTCGGCTTCCTCCAGCATTATTAAAACTGGCTTTCACCATATGAGTGAAATAAACTTGAGTGACATTAAAACAAACTCCCCGCTATTCGAAAGACGAGCACAGGCAACGTTCAGTCATCATCATGAATATCGTTGCCTTGAATGCCCGACGAGCATTCAACAGACACTACGATATGACGCAGGATCGGAAGGATATACATGGGCACGAAGACATCGATAGACCAGACGTCAATGAGGCCGCTGATGTTGATAATGATGCACAGCCTACTGACACTTCCCACTGATATGGAGAGCTCCTTTCCTGGTGGAGATCTAGTCTCTTGGAAGCCTGAGCGAAGACGAAAGGGAACCCTTATTTTGGGATCGTATTGTAACATCGACTATTAACAACCACGCTGCGGCGGTCGAAGACACCGGACAGGATAACTTACAACAGGCGTACATCCATATGCTTCCCGATATCAGAAAAATCTATGCAACTTATAGCCTGCTACAGTTTGAAATGAATTACAAGCGTCTGGTTCGTCATTCATAATTCAGCCGTCGTCCATTAAAGAATATCCGCATCCATAATCCAAAGACCTATTCCATATTTCATATAACAGTATTAGCACCAAATGAAAAAAGACAATCATAGTATACATAAACATAGACTAGATTCCCGCAAGAGAGAAGCGGTCAACAGTTTTCAATGATGCCGGCAAGACATCATGATGTTCCCAAAACATCAAATCCGTATCGCTGATCAGTATTCTTAATCCATAATAATCGTTGTGAAATCATCATCTAGAGAATGATGTATCTCAGTCACGCTTTGATTGTGACTGTTCATATGAGCACCATGAGGATCTTGAAGTACAGGGGTTCATACGACCCCTAGCTCCGGGTTAAGCGGAATTAGACACAAGTTACGAAACGTAACACCATAGATCTTGCACGCTACGCTCGTATTTTGCTATCAGCATGCGATATGTTTCGTCAACTTTGAGAACCTTTGAGTGGAGGCGCTTGGTGGTATAGCCCTGTTTTATAAGTTTCTGCAACAATGTTTTGTGACGTTGATTAAAATCGTCACATTTAACACAGGATCTAGCAAATGCTACTAAGCGAGATATGTATACACCATATGCAGGTCCCACTGGAATATTAGTCCAGAAAGGGATAGTTTACGATGTCGAAATTGTAATCATCCCTTTTGTCATAATGTCGACGAGAGAGATTGCCCGTTTCATTTTTATAGAGATATAGATCTAAATATGATGTCCCTGTAGGGCTATCTGTAGTTTCCTTCAAACCCAGTGAAGGTGGATATATATCCTTCACTGCGTCATTTATATAGCGATTAGCCACAGCGAGAAGATCGTCTATATAGCGTTTGGTGAATGAGAAGGAACGGGCTTTGAATTGATCGGTTTTTGATAGCGCCTGCATATAGTCATATTCATAAGAGAGCAGATATAGGTCAGCCAACAGGAGTGCACAATTATTACCCATTGAAATACCTATATGCTGTTCATATATTGTGTTGCCAAATTTCAAATAGATATTTTTAATGAGAAATTCAAGCAACTCTATAAACAAAGAAACATCCCATGAATGAGATCTTTTGTATGTAGTAGAGCTAAAGAATGCTTTATGGCTTTAAAGAATGCATTATGCTTTATGGTTTTTAGGACAAGCCGACGCACCGAGCTATCATGAAAACCAAGCGTCACTTTGAAGAGGATATGGGTTACCGGTCAGAATGCGAAAACAGCTGTTCCACTGCATGTTGCTATCCGATGACTCTTAGAGATGGACCAGAGCGAATGGACGGATGACGAAGCGTCAAACGGATAAGAGCGAGCATGACCGAAGACTGATGTAACACAAAGGCGGTTTC
>JAVTVY010051186.1:0-28161 GCA_036873755.1 Hanleya hanleyi
CCACATCTTGTGAACGCGATATCTTGGGAACAATTCGACCAATCGACTTCAAACTTGAGAAGGTGCTTCACATCAGTTAGACGGTCATTTGTATTGATTTTCACAAAGGTATGTAATCCAAGATGGCCGCCATCGACCATATTGGATTCTGTTCGTCCCACATCTTGTGAACGCGATATCTCAAGAACAATTCGACCAATCGACTTCAAACTTGAGAAGGTGCTTCACATCAGTTAGATGGCCATTGGTATTGATTTTCACTGAAGTACGTAATCCAAGATGGCCGCCATCGACCATATTGGATTCTGTTCGTCTCACATCTTGTGAACGCGATATCTCAAGAACAATTCCACCAATCAACTTCAAGCTTGGGAAGGTTCTTCACATCAGTCAGACGGCCATTGGTATTGATTTTCACTGAGGTACTAATCCAAGATGGCTGCCATTGACCATATTGGATTCCATCCGTCCCAGATCTTGTGAACGCGATATCTCGAGAACAATTCAACCAATCGACTTCAAACTTGGGAAGGTTCTTCACGTCAGTCAGACGGCCATTGGTATTGATTTTCACTGAGGTACGTAATCCAAGATGGCTGCCATTGACCATATTGGATTCTGTCCATCCCACATCTTGTGAACGCGATATCTCGAGAACAGTTCGACCAATCGACTTCAAACTTGAGAATGTGCTTCGCATCAGTTAGACGGCCATTGGTATTGATTTTCACTGAGGTACGTAATCCAAGATGGCTGCCATGGACCATATTGGATTCACTCCGTTCCACATCTTGTGAACGCGATATCTCAAGAACAAATCAACCAATCGACTTCAAACTTGGGAAGGTTTTTCACATCAGTTAGACGGCCATTGGTATTGATTTTCATTGAGGTGCGTTATCCAAGATGGCCGCCATCGACCATATTGAATTCTGTTCGTCCCACATCTTGTGAACGCGATATCTCCAGAACAATTCCACCAATCAACTTCAAACTCAGGAAGGTTCTTAACGTCAGTCAGACGACCATTGGTATTGATTTTCACTGAGGTGCGTAATCCAAGATGGCTGCCATTGACCATATTGGATTTTGTCCATCCCACATCTTGTGAACGCGATATTTCGAGAACAGTTCGACCAATCGACTTCGACCTTGAGAATGTGCTTCGCATCAGTTAGACGGCCATTGGTATTGATTTTCACTGAGGTATGTAATCCAAGATGGCTGCCATGGACCATATTGGATTCACTCCGTTCCGCATCTTGTGAACGCGATATCTCGAGAACAGTTCGACCAATCGAGTTCAAACTTGAGGATGTGCTTCATATCAATTAGACGCCCATTGGTATTGATTTTCACTGAGGTACGTAATCCAAGATGGCTGCCATTGACCATATTGGATTCCATCCGTCTCGGATCTTGTGAACGTGATATCTCGAGAACAATTTGACCAATCGACTTCAAACTCGAGAGGGTGCTTCACATCAGTTAGACAGCCATTGGGATTGATTTTCATTGAGGTAGTATGTAATCCAAGATGGCGGCCATTGACCATCTTGGATTTCACTCACTTATATTGTACCCATCTATGTTGTGAACGCGATATCTTGATCTAATCCACCCATCGATTTATAAACCTCACCATCCACAAATCCATATACAACTACAGACTTACATTCCAGTGTTACACTATCCATTACTGCTTCCCAAACCTCCTCAAATTGTCTCAACAATTCCAGATAAATGTCTCTTTCCACATACACATATCCACTTACCAAGTTATATTTAAGGAGAAATTGGAAGCGTATATGCTGTATGCTCTCAAACAGGCTACTTGGCGGAGGACCTGCTAGCTGCTCACCTTGTTCAACATTAAGTTACCAAAAATATCATCAATGTAAGCGTAATGGTCCTTTCTTTGAATTGTAGGATGATTTGATGCATATTTATCATATTTACACCGGTAACCAGTAGTCAGAAATCTGCCCCATGTTGTATCCATAGGCAGGAGAGGGAAATTACGAACCACACAATTACACCGACAGTCCCGTGTCAATGCACATGTCGATGCACCGGAGCGAATATCTTGTCCAAGAATTAAATTGGAAAAGAGGAATTCAGATTCTAATTCTTCTAGCCAATCAGACGACGAGAGATTATATCTCTTCAGAAACAGAAATATAGTGGAAACTTCTCAACTGCATACCCTAAATCCAGGAATATTTTATGCATTTATCCAGACCATCCCTATAACCAGACCTAGGTATGGGGTAAATGGTGGATTTGTCATTTCACAACCCATCCAATTAAGCAGAATTTCCAATTAAGCAGTGTGCGATTAAGTGGGTACTACTCTAGTATGATATAGTATAAATCTACACCTACAGTCTTCATGGATTCATAATCGTCGTCGGTTCTCCTTAGGATGGGGTCCTCGGTGGCTGAGTGGTCTAAGGCGTTTCGCTGGTGATCGATAGCCTCACACCAGTGAACCGGCACGGGCTCTAGCCCAGCTGGTGCATGGGTGAAAGTTTGTCAGTTACTTGCCGACAGGCGGTGGCTCTCTCAGGGTACTCCGGCTTCCTCCACCATCCAAACTGACTATCACCATATGAACGAAACAACCTTGAGTGTGACATCAAACCAAACCCCCCCTCCCCTCACTCCCATTCATGGATTCACAATCGTTGTCAGTTCTCCTTGGGATTGTCTGATGCTCCGTTTCGCGAAGCTTCACAGCTAAAGAAAATATTATTTCGAGATCCTTATCTTACTTGGAAATTATCTGCTGTCATTTCGAGACTAGAATTTTCGAGCTGTTCAAATGTAGATGTTTCCTGAACATCTGGTTTCGCAAAAAACGGGCTGGGGATGATTGACTACAGGGACGAGCCGGAATTTTTCCGAATAATTTATGAGTATTTAATGATGAAGATATTAGAGATAGAAGAAATAAGTGTGCTTGTACAATTCAGAGTACTTCTGCATTGTAGCAACATCATGGTATTATTAACGGCAATTTTCATTTTACAATGTATAATCTCGTTCATGAAATGTGAGATTTGTATTTTGAGTGATGTAGCTCCATTGTACATTCTTGAGCATTTGAATTGGGGAGGCCATGGAAGCCATTTCTGGAATTGGTGCTAACTGTCATACGGAATGGGTCTTTCAGTTATTGACGTGGTAATTCGTTTATGGACGAAGATTGAATATTGAATGTCTGACGTGACGCTTGCTATGCTAAGCGGACCAGGACAGGAACTTTTACGATAAGTGCCGTATCGGTTAATCTGTGGGCAGCCTTCGCCAACAAAACACTCCTCGAGATATCAATTCTGTATGATACCAGCATCGAGCTACAAAGGGTATAAAATGAAAATTGAAATCATCATGATCCAGTTTATAGTTTTTTTCGCAATAAAGAGAAGAGCTGGGCGGTTTTACAAAAGTTCTATACCTTCCGATATCATGATTTTCACTGTCTCAATAACAAAGGACTAGATTAATGTTTTTTGGAGTATTGTGTGTTGACAAACATGTGGATACAACTGGTTCAAGTTGTCCATCTGCATATTTAGTTTATCCTGTTTATAATAGTCAAAGGCTCATATGGAAGAAATTCCGAACATGAGTTGGTATATTATTACCAAATGTTCATGTTCTTCATGCAATCCTGACAAATCATTAGCGGTGCGAGAAATGTTCTCATTTCTTATTCTAGTTCATACATGTTTAATAATTCTGTAAATAGTAAATGTAAAAAATTCTGTTACGTTTATTATTTGTATGTATCTGGAGCCACGTACACAACCTTACATCGTAATAGTTCTAGCTCTTGGACTAGTTTACTTTCTTACACGTGCAAGTTAATGTTGATATATCTTTGCGTATTTCAACGTGTTACAGTTTTACATTTTTGTAAATAATATTCAGATGTTGAAGATGTATATTTACTTATCCCACCAAATGCAATGAATCTCTATGTATATGCTGCTTTGTACAATATCATCATGTTTTTTGTCATTTTAATGCACCGTCACCTACGCCGACTCATGTGTTTTATCATTTGGATTGGCCTGTAGTTCCGCGTGTAATTAGAGATTAATAGTTTTTAGCATTTGACTAGTCCAATATGGTAGAACATTTTTAAAACGGCAGTTTACTATCTCCAACCGTTTAAGCCCTTTCACACCCAATTGAAAACTACATGCAAACTATTTCGTGAAATAACAAAACCAATATTACTCTTCAGTTGTGAAGTATCGAGACTTGTCAGAAAAACTTATGGAAAATCATCCAATATCATTTCAACTACAAAAGACCTAAAACTACCTTTCGAAGAAATTCTCACAAAATTTTGCAAATGAATTATATATGTCTCAGGTTCCCCTCCCACACTGCCTATCTGCAAACCTAGGACAGTTTCCAATCTATTTCGACAGCATTGCAATGAAAATACAGAAACCGATTATCCCTTTGTAACATTTCTTCAGTAAACGATAATTTTTGCACATACACTTCACTCCATGCAGATTCAAAACTAGGAGAACTATTGTTTCAGTTTTTGAAACTTCTAAAGACGAACTTCCCAGTACATTGCAGCAAATACCGCACAGACAAACAGAGAAAACAACTGACATCAAGGTCGCAAGAAGACTATACACCTTCTTTCTTCAGTCAGCTGAAAGTGACAAAAGATACAGAATCCGGAAAACCAATGCTCACGAACTACTTATAGAAATTGGGAGATAAAAAATTCGCAACAACAACGACTCTACATTAAATGCTCCACAAACCAGATAGAAGAAGAAAACCCCTTTTCACTAAATTAGCCAATATCTGGCATCCCCCGTCTCTTTTATCCTCTCTTGTGGATAGCGAAATTCCTCACGACGAAAACTGAGGATCATTCAAAAGCCAATAGGTCCGAAAATAACACCATACGTTCATGGTATATGTCAGATACGAATGGCCCATTTCAGGGAAGCACTTCCTGTTGTTAAATTCATTGTATGTAGCAGTACCGTTAACGTTTTAATTGTTTTATTTTTTTGTATTACGCAAGCGTAAAAACTGCACATAATGTAATTATTTGTTATTGTTTTTTCCTACTATTTTTTAATACGATCGCGCAATAAACTATTATTGATTGTTTGTTTCTAGCGCTAAAAAAGTTCCACAAATGCCAAAGTAAGTAAATGTTAATATATTTTCACGTATTGAATTGTTAAAGCAACGAGGCAAGTATTTTTATATTTGTAATTATGCTAAGAATATTTCAATGTTGACTGTGTATATTTATTTATCGTATAACTTGCAATTAATTTGCATACGCATGGTGTTGTATTAAATTAGGTATGCTTTTCATATTTTTTTTCATATTCGCTAGTGTGCTTTAAATTTGACGCGATTTATGTGCTGTTGTGCTTGTATAGTATATTATCGTTAATAGCAGATTTCCGCCAAATAAATATGCCACGAGGTAAAATACCTGATAGCCAGAAGCCAAACAATTGATTGACACTATGTTACACTAAATACTCTTCTTTGCTCAACTGTCCCAACCTTTGCTAGAGAGGACAAGACGTTCGGGAGAGATGAGCATAGCAATGGTACAACTGTTGCACAATCCATGCAGCTTCAGTCTGATCAATGACGACAATTTTGGGGTCGTTTCAACCCAAATAGTCCATATGCTTATACACAGGGAAAGATTTGGAATTACATGATTTGCAATAACTGACATATTTCCAAATTGAAGTTCCGAAAATAACCTTATCGGGGTCCGTTAGCATTTGCGACCAAAAGTGTTGATGGTAAAACACATTAAATAACAGTCTGATATTGAGGTAATAAAAACATATAAAAAGTGAATGTTTTGACAGTGTTGAAGTACAAGTGTCTAGTCCGTCAATCAATATTCAGCCGTCGTCCATTACAGAATTTCCGCGTCCATAATCCAAAGATGTAATTCACATAATAGCACTAGCACCAAATTAAGAGAATAAATCATAGTATAAATAAAACTAGACTAATGTCATGTAAGAGGGAAGTGGTCAACAGTTTTCAGTGATGCCAGCAAGACATCATGATGTTCCAAAAATATCAAATTCGTATTCCTGATCAGTATTCTTTAACCATATGGTTTTATTTGTAAAGTCGTTATCTAGAGTACGAAGTATCTCAGTCACGCTTTGATTGTGACTGTTCATATGAATACGATGCGGATCTTGAAATACATAGGTTCATACGGCCCCTAGCCCCGGGTTAAGCGGAATTAGACACAAGTTACGAAACGTACCGCCATAGATCTTGCACGTTACGCTCGTATTTTGCCATCAGGATGCGATATGTATCGCCAAATTTGAGAAACTTCGAGTGGAGGCGTTTGATGATATAGCTCTGTTGTATTAGTTTCTGCAATAATGTTTTGTGACGTTGAAGAAAACTGTAACATTTAACAAAGGATCTAACAGGATCTAGTAAATGCTACTAGACTACTATGTATACGCCATATGCGGGTCCCTCTGGTATATTACTGTCCAGATAGGGATTGGAGCGATATGCAAGAGGTGGGAAAAATTGACGTCTGACGAATAAAAAGCAACCATATAACTCTACAGAAAAGCATCCCTCGGTATCTAGCATTCAGACCCGAGAATACGGTGGATTCTCGGATGTAGCCTTAGCATATCAGCTTATTGCTGATGTTCATGTAGAGACTATGAAGTATCCACACGGCCCCTAGCACCGGCTTAAGCGGAATTACATACGCTAGCTCGGGGGCTGTGATGACAGATCAGCTCGAACAACTTATCTGGTGTTAATGGATGAGCATCGTGGACGTCTGATGGAGTAAACGCCTCAACATGGGGTAAACCTGGTAACTGCAAGAATACCCAGCAAAACTGACCTGTAATGATCGACGTCGTACGGCATAAATTTTCCACCAAAACAATAAACCTACATGTATTTGTCGAGAGACATGTACAGAGGGTGGGCCTCGGGGACTAACAGTCCACCAGCAGAACCCTATCATATACAGGTAATAAATTGGGGCGATATGCATGACGGGTGAGAATAATTGACGACGTCTTGCGAGTAAAAAGCGACCATGTGACGCTTATCATATGAGTTTACATTGTCGAAATTGTAATCATCTCTTTTGTCGTAAAGTCGACGAGAGAGAAGTCCAGCTTCATTTTTTTTAGGAATATAGGTCTAGATAAGATGTTCCGTTAGGGCATCTTATTCATATCATCAAGTTAATATCATATTTCGTATGAATGAGAGAATGTACCAAATAGCATGGATCATGGATTTCAATGAGATCTGGTTCAGTCAAAGCTGTGCAATAAATATACAATCTTAGAAAAAAATTAACACGGCGAACAGTCAATATCTTTGCTTATGTATTTACCACATTTATTGTTGATTACGATAAGACACAGAAAATGGGACCTTCACCATGTCGATTTTCGATAACCTTTATACGTTAATCCTTTGAAATCATTTTGAAATCCTTTAGTAACTACACGCTGAGCATCAGTTCAATAAGGCTAGACAAAATCGTCTTGTATTGTACTCATTCATCTGCTTTGGACAACAGTGGTAATTATGATATTGGTCTATAATTGGTAACAATTTTTGTCACCGCTCTTGAAGATTGAAACAACAACGTTTTCTTGTTTAGGGACTCGATACTCGATTACGCGAGGAAAAATACTATTTTTATTATTATGTCTTTATAGAGCCTTTATATTATACAAGAGGAGAGATTTCGAAAAAGCAATTTGCATATCAGGATTTCGACATACATTTATTCATGTCATCATCAGGAATGGTAGTTTATAGCAGATTCCACGGGTATATATCACTTTTACTTATCTGGCCCTCTGTACATGTCATTCGACAAATATTTGTAGGTTTATTTTTATGGTGAGAAAAATCTAAGCCGTACGACGCCGGGCATTACAGGTTTTTTTTCTTTCTGGGTAATCTTTCCTTTACCAGGTTTACCCCATGTTGGGGCGTTTACTCCATCACACGTCCTCGATGCTCATCCATTAACATCAGATGAGTTATTTGTTTGGGCTGATCTGTCATCACAGCTCCCGAGCTAGCGTATTTAAAATTTCTGCTTAAGCCGGTGCTAGAGGTCGCGTGGATACTTCATAGTCTCTACATGAACAGCTGCAATAAAAGCGCGGCTGAGATACTAAGGCTACTTCCGAAACTCCACCGTATTCTCAGGTCTGAATGTGAGGTGCCGAGGAAGTTTTCCTTCGGAGTCCTATGTCTGCTTTTTAGTCGCCAGAAGTCATCAATTTTCCCCACCTATTGCATTCCGCTCATATTTACAGAACAATTCCAAGATATCAACCAGTCAGATGTACTATACAGTGTGTAATGTTATAACAAATGAAATCAACCAAAAATGAAACAGAAAGGAATTGAGAGGGTGTTCACCGGAATCGTATTGGTGTATTCGTTAGTTCATATGAGCAACCGTTTTGGATAATTTCTTATATGGTTGATTCCATTGCGCATAACATTACTCACTGTATAGTCGGACTGGTTGATTATCTATGAATTGCTCTGTGAAAATTTTATTTACTCATGGCAGCTGCTGTAAACTTCCATTCCTGACGATGACATGAGTCGAAAAATGTCGGAATATTGACCTACAAAATACTCTCGGTGATATTTTCGGAGACGCCCTCTTCCTGTATTATGCCAAGTTAATCAGTGGATCCCAACGCTTAGCCAAGTTAATCAGTGGGTCCCAACGCTTATATTAATAATGTATGGAGAAAGGTGTTCTCCTATGTGAGGTTTTCGTCGTCAAACTTGTATCTTCCGCAAAGAAATTCAACACGTACCGGAGAGAAATCAGATTAACAACTGACCTGTTTGAGCGCTGTGGGAGGTCAGAGGTCATGCTCGCTAGCGGTATTACATGGGACAACACTGCCAGATAAACTGTCTGGTAAATTCATGTAGGGAACCTACATGTTTTTCTTCCGGTTGTGATTAGATAAACGTGGATGCCTTAGTTGCGATGTAACCAAAGAAAAAACTAAGCGGGTGTCCGAATTTTCTATGAACAGGCCTCGAACCCTTAAAATCATCCGGATACACACCGATTAGAATAGACTGTCTAAATATAATAGCTAGTGAAATGGATAAGTCCTCTGCGCATTCCTTCAGATCGCGAGAAATATAATTTTTGACTTCTTGTCAATATCTCGCAAATCACACAAATTTTTGAAATCCTTCCTCAGTTCAGTATGATTAAGCAGATTCACTGGATGCTTTGATTTCTTTGATCGGTTGAATAGCGAACGCCAGATCCGACATTCAATATGCAGCCGTCGCCCAGCAAAGAATATCTACGTTAATGCCAGTTAGAACTAATTCCAAATGTATATGAAAAAAAGATGGCTTGTTTACAAGGGAAAAGCGGTCAACATTTTTCAATGATGTCAGCAAGGCGTGTTGGGGCTCTTTACATACAATCCTAATCACTGAACATTATTCTTTATCCACATGAATTTTTAAGTCGTTTTCCAGAGTATGTATCTCAGTCACGTATGTATCTCAGTCACGTATGTATCTCAGTCACGTATGTATCTCAGTCACGTATGTATCTCAGTCACGTATGTATCTCAGTCACGTATGTATCTCAGTCACGTATGTATCTCAGTCACGTATGTATCTCAGTCACGTATGTATCTCAGTGACGCTTTGATTACGTCTCTTCATTTGAACACCATGGAGATATAAAAGACATGATATTCAAACGATCCCTATAGTTACAAAACGTATCGCCAAATATCTTGCACGCTACGATCGTATTTTCCTCTCAGTGAACGATATTTATCACATAATTTGAGAAATATATACGCCAGGTCCTTCAATGTCATGACGCCATCTTCAGTTCTTCGTCATATAGGGAATATAATTGATGGAATGTTTCCTTGTTAACAGCTTGAATTTGTCGTTATAAAATCGTTGTAAAATTTGCCCACACGATATACCATCGGCATGTTGGCATTTCAATGCAAACTAAATGCGCACCCTATCTGGTAGAAGTATATGTTTTCTAATACGAATGCGACTAAATGTAGAAATTGCAAAAAGGTTTGCATTCCAATGCCGGTTCCTTCTCATTCACCAAACGCTTTATAAACGCTCTTCACACTTTGGGTAATCACAATCCGTGTAAGAAATAAGGCCACGTTTACTCCACTTGACCGGACACAACCGAAGATTGTCAGATTCCACAGAAAGGTTCTTCATTCAGTACAGATGAAAACTGATTTCTCTCAGATCGACTCCACGACAAGAGAGATGATTACAACTTCGACAATGTTAATTACCCCTGTATTGACAGTAATATTTATCAATGGCAAGCATATGGCGTATACATATCTCGCCTAATAGCATTTGCTAAACTGATCATTTTTGCAGAAAATGAACATAACAAGGCAAAACCAGCAAGGGCCGTTAAATTGCTCAAACTTGTTGAAAAACAATCACCCACTGATAGGAAAGTACGATCATAGTGTGCATGATCTTTGGCGCTACTTATGGCTAAATCCACTTAACCAGGGTCTAGGGACCTAATGAACACAGTGTAACGAAAAACTTTATATTTTCGTAAAATTACTTGCTACAGTCAAAGTGTGACGCGGATACAATATAATATAGATAATGACTTTGAAATTGATTGAATTGAAGAATATCGATGGAGCATCATGATGTCTTGCCGGAAGCAGGAAATTAGCTAATGTTTAATATTTTTGTACCTGTGGAACATGTTCTACCCATCAACTCTGCTGATTTACTCACTCATGAACGTGCAGTTCGTCGATAGAGTATTGATAGAAAGACATAAAGTAGCCTAATCCAAATAGATCACGTTTCTTAAGTATCTGATACGTGATCTCCGATCTTGAATGACAAATCTGCACTTTGAAATTCATTCGCAACCTCTAGAAGCTATTGCCTTGTAGATTTCCTTTGTGGTAGTCTCGACAATTGTCAATTCATCTTACATCATCGATTACTCATCCGCTCATATGGTGACTGTCGGCATGCCCATCAATGTATTCAGCTATCACCAGCTCAAAGAAGAGCAAGTGTTCATATATTCATGTACGATAATGTATTGCTTGTATATCAACGACGATGAACCGCAGCCAGCCTTTCTAGTGGTTGATCAAGTTAGCATACAGTCCAAAGACGTTTTAGGATTAAGGAAGACAACTCATCAACACTTCCTCATGTGCGACGCCTCATGTGCGCCTCTTGCATATCGATCCACCTATAACCTATAGTCGGCAATGTGTATGCTATTCTATTAATGCTCACCTGAACTCATGGAGTTAAGGATGTCCGCTGCATCTGCTACATTTGCTGTTACATTTGCAAAATATTCGGCTGTGTAAGACAAAAATTACGTGCAGGTAGCACAGAAAATCTTGGCGATTGTGGATGGCTGATCTTTCTTGCCTATACTTTGTCTCATTACTCTTTTCATCTGACGAAATAAATCACCACGACACTGATGTATCAAGATGAGGATTGTAGTGAAGTATTCATGCTATTCAGTGTAACGGAACCGATCCATTCAAAGCCCGTTCCTTCTCATTCACCAAACGCTATATAGACGATCTTCTCGCTGTGGATAATCGCTATATAAATGACGCAGTGAAGGATATATATCCACCTTCACTGGATTTGAAGGAAACTACAGATAGCCCTACAGGCACATCACATTTAGATCTATATCTCTATAAAAATGAAGCGGGCATTCTCTCTCGTCGACTTTGTGACAAAAGAGATGATTACAATTTCGACATCGTAAACTATCCCTTTTTGGATAGTAATATTCCAGTGGGACCTGCATATGGCGTATACATATCTCGCTTGGTAGCATTTGCTAGATCCTGTGTTAAATGTGATGATTTTAACCAACGTCACAAAACATTGTTGCAGAAACTTATAAAACGGGGCTATTCCACCAAGCGCCTCCACTCAAAGTTTCTCAAATTTGGCGATACATATCGCATGCTGATAGCAAAATACGAACGTAGCGTGCAAGATCTATGGCGCTACGTTTCGTAACTTGTGTCTAATTCCGCTTAACCCGGGGCTAGGGGCCGTATGAACCCATGTGCTTCAAGATCCTCATGGTACTCATATGAACAGTCACAATCAAAGCGTGACTGAGATACATTTTTTTTTTTAGATGACGACTCTATAACGAATATTATGGATTAAGAATACTGATCAGCGATACGGATTTGATATTTTTGGAACATCATGATGTCTTGCCGGCATCATTGAAAACTGTTGACCGCTTCTCTCTTGCAGGAAACAAGCCTATGTTTATGTATACTATGATTGTCTTTTGAATTTGGTGCTAATACTGTTATGTGGAAAATGGAATAGGTCTTTGGATTATGGACGCGGATATTCTCTAATGGACGACGGCTGGATTATGAATGACGGACTAGACGCTTGTAATCAAAGTCAATTAAGACGCCATGAACGGGTGATGGGGCACGTAAGCCTGACTCCAGCCATGAGTCTATTGGCCATGATGAACCAAATGGACGTTTTTGGATGGGAAAGTGACTACATATAATTTTAAGTACACCGATTCCAGGGGGGCACTGTTTTAAATAAGGAAATGATTAAGGAAATGGCCTACACGACCATCAAATCGAGTTGAGCCTCCATATTTGCTACATGGTCTATGCTCGTAGGTTTCACGATCCAACACCAGCGATACCATTTTCCCCCCAATCCGACACCCGGGGCGCTGGTCTGAATAAGAAAATGAATATGGAAATGACCTATACGTCCATAAAATCGAGGAGTTTAACCTCAATATATGGTACTTGAACCATGTTCGTAGAAGGTTACAACGTGTCATCGGATTTCTGATGTGACACCAGTGTGGACCCGATTAGAAATACTCCGCCAATTATAAGAAAATGACAATACTCGTAGAGAGCTACAAGATGGCGTCATTATTTTCTCATCCCACACCAGGGAGCACTGGACTGAATAAGGAAATGGTCTGCCAGTTATAATAAAAACGCCGGTACTCGTAGAAGGCTAAAAGATGTCGTCATTAGTTGTTCCATTCGATACAAGGGGGCGCTGATCTGAGTAAGGGAATGAATATTGAAATGACCTACCTGTACGGCCATAAAATCGAGGAGTTTACATGTAACCTCCATATATGGCACTTGAACTATGCTCGAAGAAGGTTATAACATGGCATTAGATTTCTGATGTGACACCAGCGGGGACCAGGTTATGAGTGACGAAATCAACAAGGAAATGGTTCACCAATTATAAGAAGAATGCCTATAATCGTAGAGGGCTACAAGATGGCATCTTCGGTTTTTCCATCCAACACCAGGGGGCGCTGGTCTGAATAAGGAAATGTTCTGCCAGATATAAAAAGAATGTCAATACTCGTAGAGGGATACAAGATGGCGTCATTAGATTTTCATCCGACACCAGGGAGCGCTGGTTCGAATAAGGAAATGGTCTGCCAATTATAAGAAGGATGACAAAACTCGTAGAGGGCTACAATACGGCGTCATTAGTTTTCCATCCGACTCCAGGGAATGTTGTTCTGAATAAGAAAGTAAATAAGGAAACGGCCATTAAATCGAAAAGTTACACCTCCTTATTTCGTACAAAGACAATTATCGTAGAGACCTACGAGATGACACCATTAGTTTTCCGATCCAACATCAGGGATCGCTATTCGAAGTTATGAAATAAATGAGAAATAAGGCCATTAAATTGAAGAGGTGAGCCTCCATATTATGCAACGGAATATATTTTCGTATTTTATAGAACCCTGCCATCTTCCTTCAAAATCGTCAAGATAACAGGTAGCCTGTTATGATATTGTTCATTTCACGTTTCCGACCCCTGGTATAGGGGCGTTGATTGTGCTCATCAATTTTTCTTCTGGCTTAAGTCAATCCTGTCCAAGTTTCACGTTCTTCCGACCAAAAAATGTTCCCGACCACAAGTCGGACGTTAGGTTCCCTTTTTCCTTTTTCGGCCATCCCAATTACCGCACAGGTTTCCCGTCAACGCACCCTGATCTTCCCAGCAAAATTGTTGTCGTTTAATGGCGAAAAAATATACTCGCATATGTAACAGTATGTAAATATAGATTTCATGTTCCGGACCCCAGTATGATTTATATGCCATTTTTAATTACTTCTTTTTGTTCTAAGTTACTGTTTTCAGTGAAGTTGGTATTCTGGCGAAGATTCTCCGCGTTCCGACCAGAAAAAAGATGTGGCCCCCAATTGAATGTCAGATGCACCTTTCGAAGTTACAAGCGTCTGGTCCGTCATTCATAATTCAGCCGTCGTCCATTAGAGAATATCCGCGTCCATAGTCCAAATACCTATTCCATATTCCATATAACAGTATTAGCACCAAATTCAAAAAGACAATCATAGTATACATACACATAGGCTTGTTCCTTTGAGAGAGAAGCGGTCAACAGTTTTCAATGATGCCGCCAAGACATCATGATGTTCCAAAAATATCAAATCCGTATCGCTGATCAGTATTCTTAATCCATAATATTCGTTGTAAAGTCGTCATCTAAAGAATGATGTATCTCAGTCACGCTTTGATTGTGACTGTTCATATGAGTACAATGAGGATCTTGAAGTACATGGGTTCATACGGCCCTAGCCCCGGGTTAAGCGGAATTAGACACAAGTTACGAAACGTAACGCCATAGATCTTGCACGCTACGCTCGTATTTTGCTATCAGCATGCGATATGTATAGCCAAATTTGAGAAAATTTGAGTGGAGGCGCTTGGTGGTGTAGTCCTGTTTTATAAGTTTCTGCAGCAATGTTTTGTGACGTTGATTAAATTCGTCACATTTAACACAAGATCTAGCAAATGCTACTAGGCGTGATATGTATACGCCATATGCAGGTCCCACTGGAATATTACTGTCCAGAAAGGGATAGATTACGATGTCGAAATTGTAATCATCTCTTTTGTCATAAAGTCGACGAGAGAGAATGCCCGCTTCATTTTTATAGAGATATAGATCTAAATATGATGTGCCTGTAGGGCTATCAGTAGTTTCCTTCAAATCCAGTGAAGGTGGATATATATCCTTCACTGCGTCATTTATATAGCGATTATCCACAGCGAGAAGATCGTCTATATAGCGTTTGGTGAATGAGAAGGAACGGGCTTTGAATGGATCGGTTTTTGAAAGCGCCTGCATATAGTCATATTCATAAGAGAACAGATATAGGTCAGCCAATGGGGGTGCACAATTAGTACCCATTGGAATACCTATATGCTGTTGATATATTGTTGCCAAATTTCACATAGATATTTTTAATGAGAAATTCAAGCAACTCTATAAACAAAGAAACATCCCATGAATGATATCTCTTGTATGTAGTAGAGCTAAAGAATGCTTTATGGCTTCCGACATTAATATATCTACGATCAGTTTTCTTGAACACAGATACTATTAATGAACTTAGACGGTCAATAAGGTCCTGATGAGGGATTGTGGTATAGAGAGTCGAGAAATTCCATGTGGATACATGTCTATACGGTATGTGACCTTTAGCATCAAGTTCTTCCATAAGACATTTTGAGTTTTTCAATATCCACATACATTAAACGCCAGAGTTTTTAGAAATAGTGGCGCAATACCTTTCCAAAATGCTTTTACCTTCTGAAGGGCCCTCGTAAACAGGGTTGAAAGAAGCTTGGTGGTGCAGCTTCTAGAACCAGCTATGAATCTAGCTTTGTATGGTGATTTATGCATTTTGGGAGTCCAGTATACTTTTGGTATATCGTTATGTTTGGTTGGAAGACAAATACCCCTTTCCTTGAGAAACGTTTTGTGATTGTTAAATAAATCTTCCAGAGTAAATGCAGTTTGAGAGTAAGTAGACGTATTTGATGACGATATGTTTACACTCAATTCTTCAACCAGCGCCTGATAATAGTATAATTTACATATGAATATTATATTATTTGGAGCTTTGTCTGCTGGGACTATGACGAATTTACTCTGAAGATTTGCTAGAACTTCTAGCGAATTGGGGCTTCTCAGTGCTTGTTTTGCTTGGGGAAGGGTACTTCTGTCAATATGGCGGATTGTTTCAACGACCTTGCTCTTGGTGAGGTCCAGCCAATCATCGATTACTGTAGGTTCAACTTTTTCTCGCTTAGACCAATCAATAACGTACTGTTCTAAAGCAGACGGGACTATCTTCTGGTCGGCCTTCAGATATATATTTCTCAGCTCTCTATATTTAGGTCCCTTCATCAGGAGTAATCTTAGGTCCTTATCACTCACCACATCAAGGTCACCAGTCACAACATGTTTGCATGGTGTATAGATAAAGTTCGACGATTCACAATCACAACTATAGCCCCACGACGTGTATAAGTTCCAGTCAAACTCCTTGACAGCATTAGAGTAATTGAATATTTTGGTGGCTATAGATTTAGTATACTTATATGAAATGCAATGAGATTCTGTGAACTTAAAATAGTTTGGTACAGCACAATCCTTGGTTTTTATTGCGCTGGGCCACTCGTGTTAAGGCGTTTACGCCCACGATGCTCATCCATTAACATCAGATGAGTTTGAGCTGATCTGTCATCACAGCTCCCGAGCTAGCGTATCTAATTCCGATTGAGCCGGTGCTAGGGGCCGTGTGAATACTTTATAGTCTCCACATGAACATCTGCAATAAAAGCACGGGTGATATACTAAGGCTACATCCGAGAATCCACAGTATTCTCGGGTATGAATGTTAGATGCCGAGGGATGCTTTCCTGTAGAGTCATATGGATGTTTTTTAGTCGCCAGACGTCAACTTTTCCCACCTCTTACATATCGCTCCAATTTGGTTATGTCGTTCTTCCGTTTTACATGGTACATGTAGATTTGTCCAGAGCTTATGATCTTCTCAAGTGCCTCAAGGTCGATGGCAAGATATTTTACGCTGTCAAATGAAAACACTTGGAACAGTCATGTTTCGTGCCCATACATCGTAACTGATGCCCTCATCAAAGCCAGCCCTGTGAGAATTTCCTGTAGGTCAGGTGACCGCACACTAAGCGGATTTGACCCGTTAAGATTCATGGTTTATCAAGCATTCTTTTAAAGGCTCAGATCAATAAATGTAAGTTGTAAAATGTGACCTTGAGTAATGATGGAGATAAAAAATGCTACAAATTTAATTTCTGATACAGGTACAGTACCCAAAGTCATATTGGATCTCCAAATGCCGTAATTAATTCATAGTGTATCCTTTCTAAGGTAAGTAAATCTTCGCTATGATGCCAAAATGAAGCTACAGGAGTTGCAAACCTTCTGTTTCCTCGCTCGATCATCTTTGGAAAGAACTTTAATGTCAACATGAATCTAATTCCAAAGTAAAATTACCCAGTCAGTCAAATTTGTTTCAAATGAAGTAGAGACTGATATGCAGATTTATTGCATTCTAGGAATTTACGGGTTCTAAATTGTTGGTATAGTTGAATATATTAATGTTTTGTTGATTTATCTAACAAGAGTATTGATTCAAACATGAATAGAAAATCAGTGACAAATAATTTAGTTTAATCTTCCGATGACCTGTATAATAAATGAATTCAGCTATATATTAGCTTAATTCGTGTTATTTCTTGTAACTCAGGGGAAACCACTCTAAATGCCTTCTTAGATTTATTTTGTAACACCACAGTTGTCTCCCATCGATTGATCTGTCCGAGTTCTTTTAGTGCACTTGCCTCTAAACTGGTCAAATAGTTTACACATGCGCAGATCAGTGCCCCAATTCTATCAGCCTCAGTCTTACCTTTGATGCCAACGTGACTAGCCAACCAACAAAACGTTGTACCCTGGGGTACAATGCTATAACATTGAGACGAACTGGAGGTATGTTCGAATTATCATTATAGCTGATATAAATATATTTTCAAAATTGTCAAAAACTGAACAAGAGTACACATAGGTGATACACAAAATCATATTACGCTCGCAACGGGAGACAGGTACATGTATTACATTTTTTGTGACATTCAAAATATTCGGATATGTAAGACAAAAATTAGGTAGCACAGAAAATTTGAGAGATTGTGGACGGTTGATCTTTCTGGACTACAGTGTCTCATTACTCTTTTTCATCTGATGCATCAATATGAGGATTGTAGTGAAGTATTCATGCTCTTCAGAAACCAGGTGAATTAAGACGCAGCGAACGGGTTATAGGCCACGTAGAGCATGACTCCATCCATGATTCTACAGCCATGATGATCCAATATTAAAATGAACGTTTTTGGATGGGAAGTGACTACATATAAGTTTAAGTACACCGATATCAGGGTTGGTGCTCTAAACAAGGAAATGAATGAGGAAATGGCCCATACGGTCATCAAATCGAAGAGTTGAGCCTCCATATTTACTACATAGTCTATGCTAGTTTCACGATCCGACATCAGGAACACCATTGGTTTCCCAATCCGACACCATGGGCGCTGTTCGTAGTAGGTTACAACATGCCACTGGATTTCCGATGTAACCCCAGTGGGTACCCGGTTTTGGCAACACATTTGGCAACACAAATTTGGCAACACAATATATCAACAGCATATAGGTATTTCAATGGGTACTAATTGTGCACACCTGCTGGCTGACCGATATCTGTTCTCTTATGAATATGACTATATGTAGGCGCTTTTAAAACTGATCAATTCAAAGCCCGTTCCTTCTCATTCACCAAACGCTATTTAGACGATCTTCGCGTTGTGGATAATCGCTATATAAATGAAGCAGTGAAGGATATATATCCGCCTTCACTGGATTTGAACGAAGCTACAGATAGCCCTTCCGGCACATCAGATTTAGACCTATATCTCTATAAAAATGAAGCGGGCCTTCTCTCTGAAGAGATGATTATAATTTCGACATCATAAACTATCCCTTTCTGGACAGTAATATTCCAGTGGGACCTGCATATGCTGTATACATATCTCGCCTTGTAGCATTTGCTAGATCCTGTGTTAAATGTGACGATTTTAATCAACGTCACAAAACATTATTGCAGAAACTTATAAAACAGGGCGATATCACCAAGCGCTTCTACTGAAAGTTTCTCAAAATTGGCGATACATATCGCATGTTGATGGCAAAATACGAGTATAGCGTACAAGATCTATGGCGTTACGCTTCGTAACTTGTGTCTAATTCCGCTTAAACCGGGGTTAGGAGCCTTATGAACCCATGTACTTCAAGATCCTCATGGTGTTCATATGAACAGGCATAATCAAAACGTGACGGAGCCACATCATTCTCTGAATGACGACTTTAGAACGAATATCATATGGATTAAGAATACTGATCAGCGATACGGATTTGATATTTTTGGAACATCATGATGTCTTGCCGGCATCATTGAAAACTGTTAACCGCTTCTCCCTTGCAGGAAATTAGCCTATGTTTATGTATATTATAATTGGCTTATTGAATTTGGTACTAATGCTGTTATTTGGAATATGAAAAAGGTCTTTGGATTATGGACGCGGGTATTCTTTTATGGACGACGGCTGAATTATGAATGACGGGCCAGACGTCATGAATAAGGAAATGGTCCCCAGTTATAAGAAAAATGAGAATACTCGTAGAGAGCTACAAGATGGCGTCAATAGTTTTTCCATCCGAAACCAGGGGGCGCTGGTTTTGGTAAGGAAATAATCTGCCAAGTATAAGAGTGATGACAATATTCGTTAAGGGCTGCAAGATGGCATCATTATTTTTCTCACCCGACACCAGGAAGCACTGGGCTGAATATGGAAATGGTCTGCCAGTTATAATAATAATGCCTTTTCTCGTAGAGGGCTAAAAAATGTCATCATTAGTTTTTTCCATTCGGCACAAGTGGGCGCTGATCTGAATTATAGGAATGAATATGGAAATGACCTACCTGTGCGACCAAAAAATCGAGTTTAACCTCCATATATGGCATTTGAACTATGCTCGGAGAAGGGTACAACATGTCATTAGTTTCCCGATGCGATACCAGCGGGGACCCAGTTACGAATAAAGAAATCAACAAGGAAATGGTTCGCCAATTATAAGAAGAATGACTATAATCGTAGAGAGTTTCAAGATGGCGTTATTCAACATCAGGGGCACTGGTCTGAATATGGAAATGGTCTGCCAGTTATAAGAAGAATATCAACAGGTTAGACGCCACCATTAAAATTTCCTACTTATTATGTAGTAAATTGGCCGGCATATCTCCAGAAAACCATATTCTCAATATTTCGTTGCATTTAATGACCTACCTTGGATTTGTTCCGACAAATTTATCGGAAAATTGAACATATGATGAGCGGCTCGTTTTCGAACCAGCCGCCATGACAGACAATCACCCCGTAGAAACTGAAAATGCCCTAAAGCCCCATGGGGTACCCGACAAAAAGCTGTCACAATGTTGCTGTCTGCAGACACTGTTCTGGCCTTTTTTGTATTTTACTTTATCAAATAATCCAGAAAGAATATAAATATGTATGATACCAACTAGTCCTTCCCGGGATGAATTACAGCCAATTAACGAACGTCCTGTTTTCTGGTGGTGTCTATCCAATACTGGTAGAGGGATACATGATGGCGTCATTAGTTTTCCCGTCCGACACCAGGGGGCGCTGGTCCGAATATGGAATTGATCTTCCAATTATAAGAAGAATGACAATATTTGTAGTGGACTAAAAGATGTCCTCATTAGTTTTCCATCCGACACGAGGGAATGTTGTTCTGAATAAGAAAATGAATACGGAAATGGCCTTTACGGCCATTAAATCGAAGACTTAAAGCTCCTTATTTCGCGCAAAGACCATACTCGTAGAGAGCTACGAGATGACACCATTAGTCTTTCGATCCATCATCAGGGAGTGCCATTCGGAGTTATGAAATAAATGAGGAATAAGGACATTAAATCGAAGAAGCGAGCCTCCGTATTATGGAACGGAATATATTTTCGTATTTTATAGAACCATGTCGTCACCACGTAGCTACTCTCCCTTCAAAGCCGCCAAGATAGCCTGTTATGATATTGTTCATTTCACATTTCCAATTTTTCTTCTGGCTTACGTTAATCCTGTCCAATTTTCACGTCCTTCCGACTAAAAAATGTTCCCGTCCCCCAGTCGGACGTTAGTTCCCTTTCCCCTTTTTCGGCCATCCCAATTACCACCCAGGTTTCCCCGCAACGCTCTCTGATATTTCCAGCAAAATTGTTGCCGTTTAACCGCGACAAATATACTCGCATGTAACAGTATGTAAATATAGATTTCAGGTTCCGGGCCCCAATGGGAATTATATGCCATTTTTAATTACTTCGGTTTGTTCTAAATCACTTTGTTCAGTGAAGTAGTTTTTCTGGCGAAGATTCACGATATTCCGACCAAATAAAGATGTGACCCCCAATTGAATGCCAGATGCATCTTTCCAAGTGCACAATCCTTGGTTTTTATCGCCCTGAGCCATTTGGTTATGTCGTTCTCCCGTTTTACGTGGTACATGTAGATTTGCCCGGAGCTTATGATCTTCTCAAGTGCCTCAAGGTCGATGGCAAGATATTTTACGCTGCCAAAACACTTGGAACAGTCATGTTTCGTGCCCATACATCGTAACTGATGCCCTTATCAAAGCCAGCCCTGTGAGAATTTCCTGTAGGTCAGGTGACCGCACACTAAGCGGATTTGACCCGTTAGGATTCATGGTTTATCAAGCATTCTTTTAAAAGGCACAGATCAATGAATGTAAGTTGTAAAATGTGGTCTTGATATAGACATAAAAAATTCTATAAATTTTATTTCTTGTTCAAATAAAATCATTTCAATCGCACCACGTGTCGGTACAGTACCCAAAGTCATATTGGATCTCAAAATGGCGTATTGAGCTCATATTGTACCCTTTTTCAAGGTGAGTAACTCTTCGTTATGATGCCAAATGAAGCTACAGGAGTTGAAAACCTTCTACTTTCTCGCTCGATCATCTTTGTAGAAAACTTTAATATCAAAATAAATCTAATTCCAAAGTAAAATTACCCAATCAGTCAAATTTGTTTCAAATGAAGTAGAGATTGACAATAGATTTACATGATATATGCAGAATCACAGATTTATTGCATTCAATCTAGCAATTTCGGGTTCTAAATTAATTTATTGGTATAGTTGAATATATTAATGTTTTGTTGGTTTATCTGACAAGAGTATTGATTCAAACACAAATAGAAAATCAGTGACAAATAATTTAGTTTAATCTTCTGATGACCTGTATATAAATGAATTCAGTTATATATTAGCTTAATTCGCGTGATTTCTTGCAACTCGGGGGAAACCACTCTGAATGCTTTTTCCGGTTTATTTTGAAATACCACAGTTGTCTCCCACCGATTGATCTGTCCGAGTTCTTTTACTACACATGCCTCTAAACTAGTCATATAACTAGTCATATAGTTTACACGTGCGCAGATCAGTACCCCAGTTCTGGTAGATACCACGCGCGTCTTGCTTCAATTGTTCCATGAAGTTTTAGCTGATCAAAACGAAATCTTTTTTTCTGGATTATGCCTCTCACAAGGCCTCCAAAACGACTGGAACCTCGCAACGTCGATGTGATACAACCGTCTCTCCAGCCTACGAGACCTAAGCGTACTTGGAAGGCGGCTTCCCGTCTTCTACCCAGCGAGCACGAGGTTGCCCACATTGAGCATGCTGACACCAGGGTTGTTAGACAAGAGGCCATCCCTGCTCCACAACAACAGGAATAACAACGTGTGGTCGTCGGTGATCGTGATGATGGTAAAGGTGGTATATGTATAAGTATCGATTATGGCAGGCAAAATCAGAATCACAATCCAGGTTGCCTCATCTGTTGCTGAACATTATAATTCAGAGTCCATGAAACCTTTCAATCAAATCAACTCCATGGTGGAGCAGGTTAGGTCTTATGTAAATAAACTGAGGTACGATTTCACCCAGCCCTCCTGCAGACCATCAGGGACAAACTAATAGTAGTACCAGTATATGTAGGTCCCAAACAGATACAATAGTACAATCCTCCTCTGTAGCTATAGTACCACTAGGCACTGATGCTTTTAACGGTATATTAAACGTGGATTTTGGCAGGGCAGAGGATTTACTGCCGGGTCCTCCGGGCCCAGGCCCGTCGTTATTCTACCCCTTCCACGTATCAACCCACCCCAATTCGAAGCTTGTTAGATCCCCGTAGTTTCCCCGTACCGGAATCTGTCAACGAAAAATTTGGAAAGGGAATTTTGTGGATTTTGCTATGTTAAATAAATCTACTCAAGACATGTTAGAGCCATCATATGCCCTTAATTTCGACATCAGCGATGGAAAAGCAACTATGCGGACAAGAATGTTGACTAAACCTATTAAAGATATTGAAATTTGGGCGACAGCTTATACCATTTTTATGGATGTCTATGTGGAGCGTCACCCTACTTGAGTCAGGGAAATGCCCAAGTACCTCAACATGGTTCGCACCTTGTCAGCACAGCATGGCAAGGTAACTTGGTGAAAGTATGATGAACAGTTTCACTGCAGAATGGTAAGGAATCCACTTCGTTCTTGGGGGAGCTTTATATGGCGAACTGTGGATGATGACAACATTGCCACAAAACAACACTGCTCCACAAAACACAGTATGCTGGGAATACAACCAGACAACCCGGGGCAGTTTACATTCCTTAACTGCTGTTTCGTTCATGCATGTAAATTTTGCGAAAATATGAGACACCCTGAAATCAAATGTTTTAAAGCCAAGGCTACTAGCCCCCAGTTTGCCCGAAAGCCCTTTCGGCCTAGCGTCCACCCCAGCCAGAGTGGAACGGGTGGAAACTGAGTTTAAACAACATTCAAACGGATTCAAATATGGTTTCCCTTGCATTATATTGGCCACAGAGCAACATTTGAAACTGAAAGCTTGAAATCAGTGCGAGACAATTCAATAATAACCTGACAGAATATTGAGAAGGAATTTGAGATGAATAGGGTCGCTAGGCCATTTGGCAAATCTCCATTGGAACCATTCAGAGTTTCTCCAATTGGTTTTGTCCCAAAAAAGGTTGAGGGAGAATGTAAGCTTATTCACCACATGTCATACCCGGAAGGACAATTCCGCAATGATTATTGGGAGCCTGAACGGCGTTCTGTAAAACATTCAAATATAGATTAAGCAACAGACCTGATACACTCAGTGGGCGGTGGGTCATATTTATCAAAGTCCGATATAAGTTCACCGTTCTGTTTATTACCGGACCACAGCTAAGATCACAACCAGCTAGGATTTAAATTGAAGGTTCCTATTATGTAGATCTTGGCATGCCATTCGGATATTACATTGCCTGTTCCACTTTTGAGAAATTCAACACTTTTATAGCATACATAGTACGGAAAATTTCCGGCAACCCTGGGGTTTTGAAATTTCTAGATGTTGTTTTATTTGTCGGACGGTAAAAAGAAATTTGACAGTAAATCCTGGACTGTTTTCTGTACATATGTGACCTGCTAGGCATCCCTGTGTCAGGGGAGGAAACCGTTTTTGGGCCTATCTATAGACACCTGCCTGCACCAAATACACCTCTCACACGATCAAGTCCAAAAACTTCAGTTAGGAATGAATTCTTATTTGTGTCGGAATAAACTGAAATTCAAAGAGATACAATCGTTAGTTGGAAATCTGAACTTTGATTGACGCAACATGTCACATTGGTGTTCGGCAAGGTGGTATATTATCACCTTGCTTATTTGCGATTTATCTGCATGATTTGGATTTGTCATTGTCTGTTGCCGGCGTTGGTTGCAACATATCTGGGTTGTTTATCAACCATTTACTTTATGCTGATGATATGTGTCTCATCTGTCTCTCGGCTAAAGCCTTGCAGGCACTCCTAGATTACTGCTCAGCATATGCTGATTCACACGACATTGTATCTAATTCGAAAAAAACTGTCTGCATGTTATTCGTGCCCCGGTATTATAAGGATTTTCAGCCTCCTATTGTTCAGCTGAATGGTATGACATTAAAGTATGTAAACTGTTATACGTACCTCGGCCATATATTGACGTGTGAGTTATCTGATAATGTAGACATGGACTCACAGAGACGGAAACTCTGTGTCCGTGCTAATTTATTGCTGAGAAAGTTCAAAGATTGTACTACTACTGTAAAGAAAGCCCTGTTTAAGGCATTTTGTTGTAACATATATTGCTCTCATCTTTGGAACGTGTACACCAGAACGACATTTAAAGGATTGAAAGTTATGTACAACAATACGTTTAGATGGTTAATGCACTATAGATATAGTTGTAGCGCCAGTACTATGTTTGCTATTAATAACATTCCCTCGTTTGGAGAATTGCTCAGGAAGACTGTATATTCGTTCAGAGCAAGAGTTATGTCTAGCGACAACTTGTTGATCCGCTCAATCTGTAACTCTGATCTTCATGTGAACTCTCCTTTGGTAGCCAAATGGCAAGAGCTTTTGTATAATATCAAATAATGCTGTAATGCTTCTCGTGAGCATTGCAACCTCTTCTCTCTCACCACAACCATTTAATGTACTTGTATGGACTTTTCGTCTGAAATAAAAAGTTATTATTATTATTATTATTATTATTATTAAACAGCCAGACCCTTATATTCGGATCACCTCTAGAATGCGAGCTGACTTGAAAATATGGCAAGAATGTATGGTGAAATATGATTGCGTGGAATTTTTCGTGGACGAGTTTTGGCTATCAAACCAGTCGATCCAGCTGTTCACGGATGCACGCGGTTCGTGCGAATTTAGAGCATTCTTTAATGTTCACTGGCTCTGTGTTACTTGGCCACCTTATTGGTTAGATCAGGAGAGATTCCATGACATTGCATTCCACTGGGGGCCATGGTGTGCGAGGAGCAACCGGGTAACAAGAAAACCATAATTCGATGTGATAACGAAGGAGTTGTCATAGACCTGAACAACTCTTTCGTTTGCAGCTAACCCGATTGCAGAGACATGTACCGCATGCCGACGAGGAAGCCGCGCAGATATGAGCAGTTATCGTACATTTGTGGGTAGCGGCCAGCGAGCTACTGAGCCGATCGTTAGCAGCAAAAAAAATAAAAGTTTATGCCTCAGGCATTAATTCATTTTTATTATTCAGAGGAACAGTAGGTTTGCCTCAGATGTTGCCAGCACCTGCTAACGATGTTATTCTATTCATTACTCATTTATCAACAAATAATCTAGCACCTTCTTCGGCAGCAACTTATGTGACGGGTATAGGACATTAACACAAATTAATGTGCTGAGTCAACCCTACACAATATTTTATTTCTAATAAGTTATTAAAAGGTTTTCAACGGTCAGCCAGTCGTAGAGGCAATCGTTCTTCCATTATTTTCGATCTCATGCAAAAAATAATCATGGCCCTGCCGAATATTTGTACATCTCTAAATGAGGTTGTAATATTCAAGGCAGCATTATTCTTTGCTTTTTTCGGATTTTTACGAGTTTTTGGGGGGGGGGGGACTTTTATCCGAGAGCTCAATGGACAGAACAGACCGGTCATTGAGCATGGAAGATATCTCATTTCAAACTTCTGAGTCGAGTACACGCCTTAGTACGGAGCCGTAAAAGGGACATGGAAATTATTTTTTTCAACCCCTGAAATTTTTTTTTCTTCTTATTAAGTCGTTATAACGACTTAAAAAAAAAAAAAAAAAAAAAATGGGGGCTGAAATTTTTTTTTTCTTCTTATTAAGTCGTTATAACGACTTAATAAAAAAAAAAAAAAAAAAAAATAGGGGCTATTTTTTTTTTTATTTTTTTTTTTTTTTATTATGTCGTTATAACGACTTAATTGACCAATGAAATTGCAGCATTAAGTCGTTATAACGACTTATTAAGTCGTTATAACGACTTAGTTGACCAATGAAATTCCGTCTTACTTCTGCAGCTTTTATTTTGTTAACTGACAACTCCCCGGTGAAATAGCGTTTAGATATGCAGTATGAAGTCTGATAATGCCATTGAAGTAATAAACTTTGGATAAATTGGAGAGATATGTAGGCTATAGAGGTGGGAAAAGTTGACGGCGTCTGCCGACTAATAGGCAACCCTATGACTCTATGCCCAAACCTGCCAATTCACATGGATTCTCTGTGTTGGTCCGATAATATCGCCAAAATTGTTTTGCTCGCCACCAACCATTACAGATAATTGAGGAGCTTGTAGCGTTGGCTCGAGCGGTATGGCGGCTCAATTCAAAGAATTAAAAATGGGTCAGACATGCTGATAATTGTATAGGTATAGCTGTAGTCCACTCCTAAACAGCCAAGCGAAAAAATGTGAAATACAGACGGATTTTACTAACACCTATTCAGGCACGGCGGAGCCGGGGGAGAGGGGTGGGATGGGTTGAGAGGCTAAACACTGGATTATAGTTTTGATAATTTTCGCAGAGAATAACACATGTGATACAAATGCCGTAATCCTACTATCATAATGCACCACAACACAGCGTTTGCATGCGTAAATTCGACACTTTCTGGGAGAGCCGTTCATAGATTGAACAAGACTGAACTTATGGAGTTTTACATCCAGTTATGAAAAATGGAGAGACCCATGCAATCAAAAACATGAGAGTGGGAACTGGGCTCCAGATCGAGCAACGGTTTAATGTTCATTCAAAACAAACAGAAAATATACCGTCAAAATGCACCAAAACAAAATAAATCGAACATAATGTATGTAGATTAACTTTCACTTTTGTTTCGCATAAGCACGCATCGATATTGAAAAGTATCGGACCTTATGCCCCCATTTGACATTGTGGTAAAACACATACAAATCAGGACTAACACTTCACACGTGGAGCGCTCGTAGCCATAATGTTTTCATATTCAACATCGAAATATAGTACGCTCACAAACCACATAAATAGATGTCTGTTTAATATATCAATAGATACTCTGATTACATAATCCACATTCGTTTATTTTAGATATAATTTCAAGATATTATTTCT
>JAVTVY010051187.1:0-26428 GCA_036873755.1 Hanleya hanleyi
CCACCACCACCCCCACCACCACGTGACACACCGCCCACCTCAGCACCGCTCCAACAGCCGCCATTACCAGGGGTAGCCCCCACAGCCCCACAGTGGGTGGAAGACGAAGTGCTGAAGAGTGTACCTGCCTCGTTCAAGAAACAAGCTGGCCTGGTATTACAACGAATGAAACAGAATCCTAACATGACTTGGAATGATAAAGGCGAACTCCTGGTACAGAATCAGGTGGTCCCCGGTACCCACATGACGGATTTAGTGAATGACCTGATGCGTAAACGCAGATCGCACACCGATCCTCGAGGATGGGAGGTCTTCGCTCAAGGCTTGAAAGACATGCATGTACCACAGAAATTGGTGGGGAACCCCCACCGCTGGGCCTTTATGCAGCGAACCCAGCAATCGCCGAGTGGCCCACTACCTTCTTGGGAATCCGACTGGGAACCGGAGTCACCCCCCAAAACTCCACCACCACAACGGGCACCTTCTTTTCAGATCTTTAAAAAAACCACCCTTGATCAGGACACCCCACATCTCCAGAGCCGTGACACGTAGCAAGTCAACGCGACGAACACGACGCCGGACACAACCGCCGAAGGCCTGGAACACCTATTAAAACCAACAGCAGCAGCAGGACAGCTCAATCGCCATGTTTTACCTCACCCTACCCAGTAACAGTTCGCTGGATGTGTTTCCTGACAACACCGTGGCCAAGTATGTGACTCAATTACCACAACCGTTACATTTACCTGGACGATAGGAATGTGGACTGGTGGATATTCAGTACCCTTACTCGTGGTACAACGTGCGAGCCAATGAAGTGTGGTACGAGGTGACCTACGAAGGGAAAAACACCCGACTCACCCTGCCCGAAGGCCAATACGATACCCCCAAAGAGTTCATGGGTGGGCTGTCAAGACTGTTGCATTATAAGGCTCTACGGGAGGTGACGAATACTTCAAAACCCATCAAAGCCTATCCCTTCAAGAATCACGTGAACTTCCATTACAACGCACACAACGACAAGGCAGAGCTTATCGTCACCGAGTCCTATCCTACAGCAAATGCTGGGTTTCGATCTACAGACGTTCGCGGGTCCCACCGCCCACCAAGGCGAGATCCCGATGGATATGAAGTCGGGTATATCGGGGATACATCTTTTTTTTAGATGACGACTCTATAACGAATATTATGGATTAAGAATACTGATCAGCGATACGGATTTGATATTTTTGGAACATCATGATGTCTTGCCGGCATCATTGAAAACTGTTGACCGCTTCTCTCTTGCAGGAAACAAGCCTAGGTTTATGTATACTATGATTGTCCTTTTGAATTTGGTGCTAATACTGTTATGTGGAAAATGGAATAGGTCTTTGGATTATGGACGCGGATATTCTCTAATGGACGACGGCTGGATTATGAATGACGGACTAGACGCTTGTAATGTACGGACTCTACGTCTACTCGGACGTGGTGGACAGCCACATCGTGGGCGATATCAACACACCTCTGTTACGGGTGGTCCCCATTAAAAAGTTGTATGGAGATCAAGTCACCCACAGTTTCACCCACATGCTCTACCTGCCCGTACGACAAACCCACATCAACACGATCACGGTGGATATAAGAGATGACACGGGACGACCGGTGGCATTCGAACGCGGGAAAGTGGTGCTGACACTTCATTTTCGACAAGCACGTGCTCCCCACTTTGTATAATGAAGGTGCCTTACGAGTGCGATGCACGCAGCTATATGGACTATTATGCCCAACAGGCCGGGGGTGGCTTTCCGGTCTTTAGTGGTGCACGCATGCAACGTGGACATGGACTGGGGAACATACTCGGCAGCATCGTCAAAACGTTCCTGCCCTTGGTGACGCGTGGGGTGAAAGCAATCGGCAAACAAGCGGTACGCAGTGGACTGCAAGTGGCCGGTGATGTCTTGGGGGGTACGGCACCCAAAGAAGCCTTGAAACGGCGGGCCAAAGAAGCGGGAGGCGTCTTGGTGGCCAAAGCACAACGCACCGTAGGGAATAAAAGACCTGCCCCACCGAGACCACGCACCAGTCGACGACCGACCCAGCGACGACGCACATCGAAGACCCGGGATATCTTTTCTTAAACATGTCCTTGATCCACGCCGAGTCCTGCCCCTCCACCAACAGGGAATTTGATTTGTGGACCGTGCCGCCCACACAGAACAGTGCCGAACAAGGATTATGGGTGGAGCATCTCCCGCTGTCCAGCATCAACGCAACAGGGCCCATCGAGTTCACCATCAGTAATGTGGATACGGCCTATGTGGATTTAGCCCATACATACTTGTATGTGAAAGCCAAGATCGTCAATGGAGATGGCACCAGAATCGCCGACCAAGCAACGGTGGGCCCGACGAATCTCTGGCTGCACTCGATGTTTCAACAGGTGGATATATTTCTCAGCGACAAACTCATCAGTGACTCGACCAACACGTACCCCTATCGAGCCTACATCGAGACCCTGTTGTCGCATGGACGAGAGGCTAAAAAATCTCAACTGACAGCCGCTTTATTCTACCAGGACAAAGCCGAGCACATGGGCGCAGAGAACGGCAATACGGGATATAGCAAACGGAAGGCTTTGACCGCGAACGGCGTCTCGGTGGATATGATCGGTCGACTGCACGCAGACATGTTCATGCAAGACCGATACCTCTTGAACAAGATCCCCATCAAAATCCGACTGATACGGGCGCCTCCGACCTTCGCCTTGATGGCCACTAACGTAGAGGCGCATGTAGCTGACTATAAGATTGTCATCGAAGACGCAGTGCTGTATGTCCGAAAAGTGAAACCGAATCCAGCCGTTCAATTGGGACACATGAAAGCCTTGGAAACAAAACCAGCCCAGTACCCTATCCGACGTGTACAAACCAAAGTGTTCTCTGTGTCTGCTGGAAATATGAGCGCCAACAAAGAAAACCTGTTCCTGGGGGAACTACCCAAGCGATTGATCCTGGCCTGTGTGGAAAATACCAGTTTCAGTGGAGCCTACCCAGAGAATCCGTTTGACTTTAAACATTTCGGCATCAATTTTGTGGCCCTGCATGTGGATGGACAACAGGTGCCAGCCACGGCCTTACCACCGAACTTTGGGCGGGCGAATTTTATTCGAGCCTATCAGAGCCTGTTTACAACCACCGGTCAAATCAACCAGGACGAAGGGAATTTCATCAGTCGGGAGGACTACGGGAACGGATACACGTTGTTCTGTTTCGATTTGACCCCCACCTTAGAGAACGACCATCAGCTGGCCCTGGCCAAGCAAGGCAATTTACGGTTGGAAATCCACTTTCTACGAGCCCTCCGGAGCACCGTCAATGTGATCTGCTACGCCGAGTTTGACAACATCATTTAAGTGGACAAGGCGCGCAACGTGCTGTGTGACTTCTCCACCTAACATGGATACAGATCAGATAACCACCGTGCTGGAGAATGACCCAGAGACACGTATGGTCTTTCAAGGGGTGTCCGCCCGAGATGTGTTCCCATTAGACCGTGTGTATCCTGCTGCTTACGTTCTCAACACGGACCCGATGGATCGGCCCGGTGAACATTGGGTGGGCGTGTACTTGACAGAACAGCAGGGCGAATACTTTGACCCGTACGGCCTGCCACCCCTCCATCCCGATTTAACAGACTTCATGGATCAAGGCACAGAGACGTGGTGTTGGAGCAGTCAAACTGCAAAGCTGCAAAGCAGTCAAATTGCAAAGCCTGGCCAGTAGCGTGTGCGGACAATATTGCTTGTTTTACCTGTACCATCGATGCCGGGGATGACCCTTATCTACCATCGTACAGATGTTTGACGAGTACCCCAAGGCCGAGGACCACGATGTACTCGTATATGACTGGGCCGCCCATCATTTCAATGTACAAGCCCCGTTCTGGGCTTAAGTTAATTACAAGCCCGCTGTTCTGGGCTTAAGTTTACAAGCCCCCTGTTCTGGGCTTCAGTTCTTTCAATGTACAAGCCCCCTGTTCTGGGCTTCAGTTCTTTCAATGTACAAGCCCCTTGTTCTGGGCTTCAGTTTTCACGTGGTTGTTCTCACGTTGTTGTTGTTACTGAATAAAATACAAAATGAGATCTCACCAAAAAACGCTGTCTTGTGTGTTTTATTCATAATGCCCAATGTTGAGATTCAGTCAAACTGAAATCAGTGGTGTAGGATGGGGCCAAAATGTAACCCATCAAGGTTAGAATGCAAGAGCACTATAGTAAAAATAGAGAGCCAATGAAATCAGCCCACAGACCAAGTACGTGTTTTGGTATAGGTTTGGAGCGGGCATTTCATTGAGGTGCGTGTATACGGTGAGTGAAGACTCGTCCAACACGTATAGATTAAGTTTATGACTATAAGTTCTATGAGCATAATGCATGAAACTGGCTTTGAACACCGTATTAGCCAATCAGTGGCCTAGAATGGAGCCAAAGATAACCCATCCATGTCCAGAAAACATTACCCGGGTGTACAGGAACCCAGATGTAGGCGCGGAAGTAGGCGAAAGCACACCGTGAGTACCCCATTTCGATTGGCTGATTGTTCGACCGCTGATTGGTTCTTTTTCTCGACCGCTGATTGGCTCTTTTTCTCGACCGCTGTTTGATCCAAATGGAACTGCCCATATTTCCCAGGTTCATCTAGAATCCCCTTTTTGTGCTCAAGCTCTGTATATATCGATGCCGCAACATTGTCTCATTGGACATTGGACCGTTTGACCTGGATGTGACCTTTGCCCTTTTGTTCCGCGCGCGCACTGCCGGTGATGACGCGCGCGCGCGAGCTGCGGCCGAAGAACCCGGGCGCGCGCGCGCGCACTGGGGGGCCGGGGCCCGCCGGGACCCGCCGGGACCCGCCGGGACGGAAAAGTTGGAGGTAGTGTTTGAGCATTCTGAAAAAAAACGGAAGTGACGTCACAACCCCCACATGACCTGCGCAGCAGAATGGATACGACACCCTAGTGTAACTCCCTCACCTAGGCTTCACATGGATACCTCACTCGATCCCATCGACCCACTAGTGGCCCACCTACACCCCAACACGTCTATTTCTATACTACGGCCAGACTGCGCATGCGCAGAATGCCGATAGTTCAACCCCACACCCAGCCCATCAGATGCCCCTTCACGAATGCTTCACTTTGATGCCTCACTCGACCCCATTGGACCACTCGTGGCTCCCCTAGACCCCAACACGTAGAGCGGGACCCATACAGGGTCCAGTTTTCGACACTAGGTGACCACATCCCGACAAAATGGCCAGTTTTCGACACCGGATGTGCCGCCATCTTGAACATACGTGCCGCCATCTTGGATATGTCCCATAATGCACCGGGTCAAAATATTCGCTTCTGATTGGACGAGAGCTCTGTGACGGATTTGAAATACTCGCTTCTGATTGGACGAGAGCTTCGCATTGCGTTTGCGCATGCGCGGAATGATATTCCTACCGCACACCCAACCCATCAGATGCCCCTTCACGAATGCTTCACTTTGATACCTCACTCGACCCCATTGGACCATTAGGGGCTTCCCTAGATCCCAAAACGTCTATTTCCATACCCTCTGGCCACCGCGCATGCGCAGAATGGTGACAACGCCCAAGCCGCTAGTCCAGTCAGATGCCCCTTCACGAATGCTTCACTTTGATACCTCACTCGACCCCACTGGACCATTAGTGGCTCCCCTAGATCCCGAAACGTCTATTTCCATACCCTTGGTCCACCGCGCATGCGCAGAATGCCGATATTTCAATCCCAGACCCAGCCTATCAGATGCCCCTTCACGAATGCTTCACATTGATACCTCACTCGACCCAATCGGACCATTACTGGCTTCCCTAGCTCCAAAACGTCTATTTTCATACCCTTTGGCCACCGCGCATGCGCAGAATGACGCTATTTCAACCCATTAGTCCAGTGAGATGCCCCTTCACGAATGCTTCACTTTGATACCTCACTCGACCCAATCGGTCCACTGGCGGTCCCTACAGATTGCCGAACACTTCCACGAAAACCCACGGTTTGGGGACTACTTTCGGTCCGCGGAGGCAGACCGCATCACCGCCAGACCGCATCACCGCGGAGAAATACATGCCCCAAGGTCACGCCCCATTCACCCAGACCGGAAGTGACGTCATACCTGCGCACAACACTCCTGCGCACACCGCCACAATACCGCCACATTTTTTTTTCTCGCGCATGCGCAGTGAGGCGCTGTGACGCCAGTTTACTCTTACACTACTACTTACGTAAGTTTTCTTCTTACTGTTTTCTCTATATACCGATGAATAATAGTTATTCGAAAGAAATATCCTATTGTTTTTAACAACAAGATAGCATGTTCACACACTGGTCGCGTACAGACCTCACTGAAGTCACTCGGCTTGTAAAACCGAGCTGACTGGTAACGCCAAAAAAGGGGCCAAAATGCCACAAAAGATCATCATCTCCTTTCAGAGGAGTCCGACATAGTCTTTCGAGTCAATCGCGTGTGAAGACATATTTCATTCGGACAAGCGGAACGGAATGAACCCTAGTGGCACCACCTAAACACAAATTTTGCTGAAAGGCAACACAAATCGACGTCTTTTCGCCTGGAATTCATAGATCGAATTTCGGATGAATCCGATGAAGCATTTTGATTTTATCTTTTGAAAAGACAGAATTCACATGTGGACGGATGGAACATTCGAACCAGAGTTGCACCGCCTACAGGCAGATCTTGCTAAAACACAATACGAAATGAGGTCTTGCAACAAGAGACCCATGTGCCAAAATTTTGAGAAATGTGATGAAGTGTTGTGATTTTATCGCTTAGCTAACATCTCAGAATCAGGCATGCTGCATATGAATAGTTCACTCAGAAAATCAGCGTGTGCGGTAACATGGTTTCCTGTCAGATTACGCAATTCTATCATTCTATGTACCCCTCGGCATTGCATATCATTGTCGGCCTTGATCATGTATGGATTTTCAACATAAGTAGTTGCAAATTTTTCTCTTTTTTTTCGAACAGAAAAACACGAAGTGCTAGTTCAGAAACTCTTTATTGTGAGGCTGGTCTTGAAACACTTATACAAAAACGTCAGTTCCATCGACTTGTAATGTTCTATCGCATTGTAAACGGTACTGCGCCTTTATCCTTACAACGTCATCTCCCGTCAGCTCCCCTTGCACGTAATCCGTACAACATACGTCCCCAAAACGAATTTACGCCATTTATGTGTAGGACCGAATTATTTAGAGGATCATTCTTTCCAATTACAGTGCGTGAATGGAATATTCTTCCTCATTCCATTAGAACTTGTCCTACAATTTTTGCTTTTAAACGTGAACTACGAAATTTATCTTTGCTGACTAAGCCTCACACATGGAATTATGTAGGTTCTCGTAAAGAAAATGTACTTCTATATCGACTTAGAAATGGATGTAGTAACTTGAAAAGGCACTTGTTTGATAATTTTTTATCAGAAAATACACAATGTAATTGCGGCCACTGTGATGAAACTGATACACATTTTTTGTTTCATTGTCCATTATTTACAACCCAAAGAGCCGATCTCTTAAATAATCTTTCGACCATCTACAATTTAAATCTACCAACAGGCAGAACACTCTTATTTGGTGACCTCGACAAAGATGAAGCATCTAATATATCAATTCAAAAATATCTTGGAAATTATATAACAAACACTAAACGATTTCAATGACCATTTCAAATACATTCAAAATTAAGCGACCATTGCAAATATTGTGACATCCTGAGTTTCTCTAAACATTTAAGGACCCTCTCACACACAAATGGAACACGATACTTTTATATATAATTATTATTATTATCTTATCTTTAATAAAGGACGAGGGGTGTAAAACTGTCCTCATCGCCGCTGTGCGTGTAGTGTTTGTCGCGTGATGTTGTGGCGCGTAATCGGCTTTCGGACACATAGAAGCAAGACCCCAGTGGCGCCACCTACAGGCGGATCTTGCTGAAACGTAATACCAAGAGACGTCTTGTCGCAAAGAATGCAGATACCAAATTTCGGAGGAATCCGACAAAGCATTTAGAAGTTATTGTTTACGAAGTATTTGCACGGACATGTCCGTGCATGCACGGACACATAGAAGCAAGACCCCAGTGGCGCCACCTACAGGCGGATCTTGCTGAAACATAATACCAAGAGACGTCTTGTCGCAAAGAATGCAGATGAAAAATTTCGGAGGAATCCGACAAAGCATTTAGGAGTTATTGCTTTCGAAGTATTTGCACGGACATGTCCGTGCATGCACGGACACATAGAAGCAAGAACCATTTTAAAGTCCCCGGCCGCGTTGCGGCGGGGGACAAAAATGGACAGTCACTCATAAAAAGGTGTTTCATGAAAGGTAAGTGGGCATAGAATCGATTTATTTTATTGGTTTATGGTCAATTGGTTCGGCAAATTTTGCCCGTACGGCACTTTCCCAACAACTCGATCTGGTGATTGTTTTGCACGTTGTTCTCACGAAGTATAAAACAAGGCTACACCGGAGCTAAATCACTGGTAACTAGTTGCAGACTGGATAAATTAGCAGTTATTACTCAGTTTCAAGATACAAAGAAATGCCTGCCAAATAATGCTTTTTGCTAAAGGTATGATGCACCATTAAGGATAGCTGTCTCCTTAGAGGTAGTTTTGCACCCCCTGACAATTTGTCGTTTGTTTCAATAAATATACAAGATAACCATAATAAAATACATATTTTATGAAAACGTACATCGTAGGGATTCCAACTATATGATTTGAGTAACCAACGCTGATACTATGTAGAAAATATTCCAATTTTCAATTGACATTTCATGAAAACTGTTGGTCTTGTTTCAACTTTGATGGTAATCTTGATGGGAGACAATTCGAGCTAGTAAACTTTATCTCATTTTTTTTTTAATTTTTGCCTGGTTTTGTTTTTACAGCTATTTTACTAAAATAAATTGAAGAAATGTACCATTATACGGTCGTTTGTCTTAAAAGATGAATAATTAAAAAACTAATCAGACCTTACAAAAAGTGAGATAAAATTTACTAAGTAACAAGCATGCCAAATTTCAAAAGCGTAGCATGAATACTTTTCGTTTAAATCTCGGATTTTGTACAAAAATGAATTTGAATTCTATTGTCAAATACATTTTTAATCTGTCTAATGGGACCTATTCGAATTCCTGTTTATTCTGGATAACTATTACACTAAGTTTTTTTCATCAAGGTGATTTAAATCCAATTTAAACTTAAAAAACTTGCTAAAACTCCTTCAACTGAGAATTGTTCCCACCTGTGTAGATCACTTCACAGCGGGTGTCTGAGTGAAGTGTCACTGTTATAATTAGAAACAAAAATACGGATGTTTGCATGGTTTGGAATTTGGTTTAATGTCACAATCAAGTTTCTTTCATTCATATGGTGACAGCCAGTTTGGATGGTGGAGGAAGCCAGAGTACCCGGAGAGAACCACTGCCCGTAGGCAAGAAACTGGCAAACTTTCACACATGCCTCTATTAGATTAATGTAAATAAGTAGGACTAATAGATAATTAGCTTACCATAATACTGCGGAAATGAGTTTTGCAAAGGGAAATTTAACAGACAAAAATAATAGTAGCCAAGCCCAAGCTAAGGCAATTGTTCCAGTGCCTCGGAAACTAAATTTTTAATCCTAATATTGAAGCACTTGTATTTATAATTTTGATTTCATTTTTTCACCAAATGTTAGAGGAAATAGTGAATATTTGAATGAAGAAATAAAACAAATATCAATTTTGACCCCCAACAGATGACTACATACTAAATGGACATAGGGAGGGAGGGAGGAAATTTGGCTTAATGTCACACTCAAGCTTGTTTCACTCATGGTGACAGTCAGTTTGATATAGAAATTGCCGCGTTCAACTAGCTCTGTGTTGAGAAAATGAGGGTGCCCGACTTTGAAGCCTTTCCTCCAAAATACCGGTGTGATGGATAGGAATGTCCTTTTCTATTGCAACCAAGGACGGACACTTGTCTCCAATGTAGGGGAAAATGCCTCAGCTGGGTTAGAGGACATGGGCAGGACACCCATAGCCACAGGACATTCTTAGTCGCCGCATCGGCATGCACAATACCCATACACACACTTTTTTCAACTTTCTCTTGTATCTCAGAAATCCTTGCATAAAAAAAAATAAAAACAAAATTCATTTTGCTTAGTAAATATTTGAAAAAAGTCAAATGTTAACATATTCGTAATAGGACAGATTACACTTTCTTATGACTTGAAAAGCATGTACGGGCGAGCAAATTTGAGAATGTACAGCTTTTCCATTAACCTTTAACTAAGATACATGGCCAGGATCGTCAGTTGTGTTGCTTCAGCAGTTTTGAGGTTTCATCGCAAAATATATCAGAACAAACTTACCCAATGTTATAGTGTATTTTCCCCTGACCATAGGTCATTTAATTTATTGGGTGGTTCAGCTCCGTCTTATTTCTCCGTCAAAAGTGTTTTTGCGGAATCAATAATTTCTTAAACTACAATCCCGACAACGATGTTTTTATGTTATTCAACGTTTAATCACATCGAGAATTGATTTAACACCTGACTATATTTGATAATAATATGGAAGCATGGGCTAATTATTGACCCAAATATGGATTGTTTCATCCAAAAAGAATGTTATGTAACGTGTTTCACAGGTGTATTAACCCCGGTGTGTGTTATTTGTTTGCATATCATTCATTGTGGATTCCATTTTTCTGAGAATTGCTGTCTTCTGTATTATACCATTTTCATTTGCATTGGAGCGTATTCATTGCCAAATTGACTGAAAACAAAGAAAATACCGCGCAAGACGACACGAACTAAGGTCGACTTTGGACAGAAATCGACAAACCATTAGTGTTAATGATGCCGACAGGTGAACCGACTGAAAATCGCAGAAAATATTAACGCTATACCTAACGTTTTTAAAAAAATTTTTGTATATGTTGCGGAACGCGTTAGTTTCGCTATGCGAAGCAATCCGTTTCTTGGTGTCGGACCGTAATTCGAGGAGTAGCTGTCAAAGTTAACTACAGTTAACCAAGTGATGTTTATTTGACCCCGCTATTTAGCTCGAGCAATTAACCAAATCATCAAAGTAATTACCGCCTAATTCAGAGTGCAATCACGTTTTGGTCCAAATGTCATATATGTTAAAGTATTGAACGCGACATTAAAAGAGTGGTGACCACACGGCCCCTAGCACCGGCTTGAGCGGTATTAGCTACAAATATCGATGATGTAATAGCTCTATCAAGTCATCTGATGAAAAATTGTGAACTATGTGACCGCCAGATAGAAATAAAAACGGTCCAATTAAACGAGGGAGTATTTCTAGAATGCAAGTTCTTATTCAGAACAAATAGCCGTGAGGCCAGACTCCGACTAAGCACTTTATTATTCTCCACCATGTACACGTGTTGTCTATGAGAATGACTTACTGGGAATGCTCGAATACTTCGATCGAGCGTTTGAGTTTTAAATTCTTCGATTACGAATGAATTATCAGTGTGAGTGAATATTGGTTAATGTCGATTTCAATAATATTTCCGTCATATCACGATATTTGGGTCATATTTCTGCTCACACGGGGGTTCATTTTCACACATGGAATCAAAACGGGTGCCTCGGTTAGTCGCCGACAACTCCTTAATTTTTTCCATGACCAAGGGTGTGCACATCGACACTCCAGGTCAAACGCATAGCATGGGGTGTGCACAACGAAGGTTAATCCCTTGAGCCCCACGAAAGTGCAGCCGCTCCTGTGATCTCCAACGCCACATTTTTCTTAATACCGGGAAAATATCTGACGAAACGTGATGCCACACCACAGGTCCAGATGCTATCAAATAATTATTATTAATAAAGATTTGGTCGTATATTCTGATATACTTTCAGAGAAACCTATGGAATTCTACTCTAGTATAGCAAAATTTATTTCAATGCGCATTTCCTGGATATCAGTATCTCATGAAAAGTGATGCAAATGGTAAAATCAGCTTGGAGAGAAGTAGGTTATGCTGAATAATAATGAGCCAGCCTATAAAATTTCAACTGGTGATTGTTTTTTCTTCTCATAAATAACGTGAAAGAGAAAGCACGCTGTCAAATCAAGTATGCAACTACAGATCTCTAGACGAAATTACAAAATATTATTAACTGATTCATTTTCAGTGTAATTCAATATCCGCCTTTTAATGCATATGTATTCGCCGATATTAATTTCGATGCCAAGTATGTGTATTACGAGCATACTGCCCTTCCGAATGGTTCAAACCTTCAGTTGAAGGCATCCCGATTCTATTCTCCAGGCAAGTTGATTGAGGGATCGAGATGATCTTGTGCTTCGACAGTAAACCGGGACAACAATCGATATAGATAAACCGGGGTCGTTCGAGATGAGATATTTATCGATTATCGATAAACCGTATCGATCGATTGGACGTTTAATCGATCAAGACGTTTTGTCGATAACTGGAACATCAGAAAATATTACAATTGTTTGGCAAATAGTAGATTGCGAAATGTTCAAATATTAAATAGTAACCAATAAGCCAGTCAATACATTTCAAAGCTACTTCATTGTGTCAATATTTTCACACCACAATCTGTGATGTAAATATTTCTGATATACTTATTGTAATATCAATGCGTTTATATTGTATTCCCTATGCTTCGAATTTCGAATCAAATCGTTGGTTGGTTATCAATGCATCCAGTGTATTGACTGATTGTCAAGACAAAGCGGTTTGGCAGGGATAGCCTCCCATACGTTTTGGTATAACACCGGAGGTCTAAAAGTTACCGGGGCAGACATGTCATTGGCTCAATTATACTCATTGTGATCATTCAGATTGTAATTATGAAGATATAAAATGAGGATATTTGCAGGCAATGTACATATACCATAGGTCACGTGATGAAAAATCCTCGACACACATATTTTTAACAGCCTTGCATGACCGGTAAGACAGGTCAAACCTGGTACTACATAATGGATGGACCTCCGTGTGAAGAATACCTTGACACCCCTTGACGTATTGTTCTCGGAACCACTAGACGCTAACATTGTGTATCATACATGGGAATGCAATAAATCCTAACAAAGATAATCTGTTGAGGATAGAGAAACTAATCGGTGTATAGAATGCATATCTTCTAGGTAAAAGAGAAAAAGGCCAATTCGACAGCTTGCCTGTGCTTTTCCAGCTTTAATCGAAAGCACACGCACATTATATATATATATTTTGTAAAGTTTTGCGGCCCAGTGTAGGAACCTGTTCTCAGTAAAGCATATTTACCGATACATACATTTGGCATCTAACATTGTCATCAGGAACAAGTATCTCCATTCAAAGTTTCTCTTGATCACGTTCTGTGATACATATCTAATTGGAGCGATATGCACGACGTGGGAAAAAATGACGATGCCTGGCGACTAAAGAGCAACCATATGACTCTACAGGGTAGCTTTCCATTCGCAACTTCTCGGGGATCTCCGGTTTGAGATGTCCCTCGAAGGCCATTGACGCCATATTGGACTAGAGCGTGGTGACACGGGAATTATATCTTGCCAATACGTGGCGTGTGTACCATTTAAACTGATGGTTTTCTATTGAAACGTGCTTCGAATGAAAAGAATGAACAGTTTTTAGAATATCTGACGTAAATCAGAGACTCACATTGAAATATTTGCTGGTCGGGGATTAAGGCTTCCGCGAGAGTGATTGGGCTTCGGAGCCATGCGTATTAAACCGTTCCGGCGCGTCACATCTGGAGATTCATAGGAAATTCATGTTGTCGTCCCCCGAGCGTAGAATCGGTCCCCTTCGTAGATTTCCGCTCGGGAGTTCCGAATGGGTAGCTTCCCTCAGCACCTCATATTCAAACGCGAGAATACCGTGGATTCTCGGACGTAGCCTTTTATGGAAACAGCTGAGATTAAAATTGAGGAAATATTGATAGAGTGAAAGATCTTATTTATAATTACAGGCGTAAGACCCGACATTCATTATTCAGCCGTCATCCATAAAAGAATCTGCGCGTCAATAATCGAAATACCTATTTGGCATCAACTCCAAATAAGCATGAAATGACGAAAACAAACACACGGGTTTCTGCAAGCGTTTTCAACGATGAGAGCAAGACATTATCATGTTCTTTGCCTAAATTCTTATCGTCGATCAGTAAATGAATTTCTCATTCGTTTTCCAGAATATGGTGTATCTCAGTCACGCTTTGACTGTGTCTGTTCATTTAAATACCATGGATATGGCACCACATGCTGTTCAAACGGCCCCTAGACCCTGGTTAACCGTAATTATACACAAGTCACGAAACGTAGCGACGTAGAGATCCTGTACGCTTCTGCCAATAGGTATAGCCCTGTTTGACATGTTTTTGAAATAATGTTTTGTGTCGTTGATTAACATCATCACGTTTTGCATGGTATGTAACAAATGCTACCAGTCGAGATGTGTACAGGCCGTGCACAACTCGCTTCTCGAATACTGTTATCCAGAAATGGGTATTTAACTAACGCTGATCACTCTTCAAAAAAACCTAAGTGAATTGTTCCACTCAAGTTTGAGGGAAATGTACCTGTTCACTCAAACTTGAGTTACTTTTCACTCAACTTTAGTTACTTTTCACTCATCTTGAGTTAAAACCACTAATAAATTCACTCAACTTGAGTGATATCATTTTCCACCCTTATTCTTGAGTGAATGTCACTCAAGGTGAGTGCATTTAACTCAAGTTGAGTGAAAATCTCACTTAAGTATTGAGTGGGATCAATTTCCACTCTTACTTGAGTGAAATTTCACTCAATTTTTTTTAGAGAGCAAGCGCTTATCTCCCGACCTTATTAGCATGCAGTTCAAAATTTCCTCAGTTAAAAATATACAAAAGGTGAACATCATTTTTACCCACGACATACGTGTTGCAAATTTGCTTGATCATAAGCATATAATATTCCGTATAATTTCAAGAAGAGTTGTGTCACTAAAAGCTTCCTTTATGGAATAGCCAGAACAGATGATTTCAGAGAAGCCATGGCCAGAGATTAAAATGACTTGTTTTAACCTCCGTCGATCAGACGGAGGTCTAGGAGCGCAACGTGATATCTCCCGCCAAATAATTGTCATATGGGGAACCCACGACTCGTGTGATTTCCAATAGGGATTGCTATGGTTCCCGACGAAATTTTGAAAAGTTCCTGGACACAATTGAATGCTTAAGTCACAAAAGGTGTATATCCTTTGCAGCGCTTCCACCTGGTCTCTTAATTCGAGGGTACTAAATTCGCGCGTATACTTATAGCTTCGCGCTGGTACAGATGGCCGGTATGCGACGATTCGAACCTGCGCTTTCATAAAAAGTAAATTTTCACGAAAGAAAAACTCGCATTCCGGATAGTATAATTGGAAACTTCGACGAGAATCTCTGAATCGGCAAAAAGATAAAGGACGAGTGTCATTCACCAGGATGCGAGTCGGAAGTGAGAAGTCAAATTCAAAGTCAGAGGTCAAAAACGTAAAACTCCGAAGAACTCTCCCGGCTTTTTCTTTTCTTTTTTTTTTTGAGTTGGGGGGGGGGAGATAGCGACTGGAAAAATATATCTTCCCATGCTTCAATCGTTATCTGTGAATCCGATCAACAGCCTAGCCAGACAATCTGTCAAAAATTATCCGTCGTCTGGGTAAGGTTGAAGGGTAATCGGAAGCTCGGACTGTGATACAGGCAAAAACTGTTGTTGTTGTAGTCTAGAAAAATAACTGGCATGCACTCTATGGAGAAAGGCCTCGTGAGGCACAAAGTGCAATTTTGTTGTTGTTGTTTATCTGCAAATCCGCTCATCTCGATGGGTATCTTTCACTGGTTCTCACAGTTGCCTGGCCTGTGTTATATTCGGTGGTCGAAGTCTACGTATAGTTTTTTTCAATAAATTATGGAAATTAATACAAACATATATTTTTTTAAATAGATTTTTTTATAAGTGTATTTCTCTTTCATCTTAGGCTCAATTAAAGTCATTCTCTAAAATGTGACCGAGTTAATACAGTTTTTAATTATCTACCAAACCCTGTCCTCTATGACATAGAATAAAAGAGAAGTTGGGAATAGAACCGTTCAACACAGTCATTTCTAAACATCAAGTTGTACATAAGTATTTTTACTTACTCTGTACAAGCTGAGGGCATTTTTGTGGCTTTTGAAAATTTTGAGATTTTTGCATGTCTGTCCATATTTAACTAAGCGACGTCCAAGCGAGCTAATGTACGCGCGTTATATTCATATCAAATATGATGCGGCTTGTGTTCAATGAGGCTTGGAATGTTTATACAATTAATTTTCTTCTCACTGTTACACAATGAAATTAAGTTTCAAATCATTTGATTCATCTCTTCGATGTAGATTGCTATGTTTCATTCGAGGAAATAATTTTAAAAGATACATATGACATTTTCTAACTTTATGGCTAGAGTTGTATCACAAAGAGCAAACGGCGTAAACATGCTTTCCCATCTCATCCACGCTCATATGGGTATCGATCGTTCCTATTCGAGGACACACTAACTGATGACCTAGTTCAGAGCCAGTGATTTGCTCGCCCTCCACCCCATTGGATATCAGTTGATTCCTAAGGAAATAAACATTACACATGTAATGACCACCTGCCGAGTGATACATGTGTGAATCGGTCAGACATTTCCAAGGATGCCAAATTCTAACTTAAAACAACCATGCCGGATTTCATTGCTTCACTGAGAATAATTGGATCTAACTTTTACAAAGCCTGCAGCTCCCAATAGCTCCTGGATCTAGAACACATAAATGAAGGGACCTAGTTTATCGGTGCTATGGCAAAAATATCATGTAGAATGGGATTGTGTGGATAATATCCTTGGAAGTTGAAGTCCTGCTGCATGCTTCACAAACATCATCAAAAGTGAAAATTATCTCCCTTGACCAGGTAAGGACTTGAATGTGTGTCTAAAATGATTTAGCTTCTAGAAACAGACTTCATTTCAAATTTTAATTCCAATTCTGCTACATATAAATCCCTGTGCCCGTGCCTTCCACTTTTGAAAAATGTATATGTATGCCTGTGCCAGGTTTTCTAAATTGTTCCTATAAAGCTCTAATATATTCATTATTTACCTATGAGTTACACCGTCTAAACAAACTGAATTTTTTGGTATTGTACTTATCCCCCTAAATAAAAACAAGTAGTTATGAAATCTTACAATTTTGAACAAAATAGTTTTTACTGTATTCCTTGAGTAAACATTTTATGATCAAATGTAGGGGCAGGATTTCCAGACAGTGTGTCTCTTTCCTGCTGATTAAGCAACACTAGAAATGTTATGCAGGTTTAGAAGATAAATGTTGTTACTTCTTGCCGGACAATGAGTTACTAAGCACCTACTTAACCGTCAATAACAAACAATACTCTTCTCAATAGGCCACATACAGACAAAGCTGGCAAGAGCCTAACCATGCCAAATGGTTAGTATTCAAACATTTAAAAACAATGATTAAACACACAGGATACAACTATGGATGTTCAGATTACTATAAAACTTCATCCGATAACGTGATCATTATCACGTGAAATTCTACATGGCATAAGCTAATATATAGCGGCCCCATTTGAACCCTATACGAAACTTGTCTCTAGGAACATTTTTAAGATAAGAGATTTATAAATCCCTGTGCCCGTGCCTTCCACTTTTGAAAAATGTATAAAATACATACAGAATGAACTGCATACATAATAACACAAAGAACAGGTATATGTATCTCATTACATTCTTATTCAAAGATCAATGCCTGGGTAATATTACAACAATACCATGGCGTTATATATTGTTATGATTGACTTAACTTTAGCTGCTGAAGATATTTCTAATTTGAGATCAATGAACAATCATACTAGATTTCATAACTTCATTTATTTTCACAATAAGCAACATAATCGAGATTAGCAAGTGAAGTTTTAAAACATAATATAATAAACAGCATGGGTCTTCTTCAGTTTATTGTAGACAAAAATACCCATGAATATATGTTACCATGATTCAGTCATGATATTACCTGTAATATATTGATGTCGACAAGGTATAAACATAATTATTTGATAGTATTAGTTACTAATTGTATGTTGTTTATGATTAACATGAACTTTTTATTTGCTGCGTGGAATTCAGTCATTTGTTCCATAGGGGCAATATTCTCATCAGTCATCACCATTCAATGTGAATGTGATACATGTACAAGCCCATGGTCATTGATACAGTAAGGTGAAGGCGAAGGTGACCTGTAACACCAGTATACAAAATTATACCGAGCGCATTGAATCCTCATCATATGATGTTGAGACAGATCAGAACGAAGTGTCGGTAAAATCAGGTGTGTTTTGAAGAGCATTCTCTCATCAGTGATGATGCTAAACTGTACACATACAAAATATGAAGTGTTGATGTGTTGGGCCTATAGCACAAAATCACAAGCAAGTTGGTACAACAACTAGGCACACGGTGTCTCATTTCTGCCGCTAACGTGTCGATTTGGGTGAGGGGATCCTCTCAGGGGGAGGTGGGGGATGGGGCCTAATGTCTCAAGCACTTTTCCAGGTTTTCCATCAATATACTATATTCTATACCCCAATACTTCAAGCACGTCAAATCAAACAAAAATTATTTGCTGGGAATGTGACTTTCACATCCCTGTCTGGACATGCTAGTGAGGAACCCTCAATCCCAGATTAATTACCATTGATGAAGCTAACGTCCAACAAATACAAAATTGAGCTTGGCATCCGGCCGTATGTTATTCAGTGATGTATTACGCTACGGACCCTGTTGCCTCGACGGAGGTCTTTGCGCTCATCCAGCGCTTGTTTCAATACGCTAACAAGCATCTCATTCCTACAGAGGAAATCGTCAGATCGGAGATGGGTTTTTTGCTCTAACAGTTTGTGGAATTCATTGACAAATATATCAGAATAAACTTACCCGATGTCAAAGTGTAAATTTCCCTAGCCATCGCAGGTTACCTTCTGCTTAATATCTCATTCAGCTTCGTCTCGTATCTAAAAAAAAAATGTCAAGTTTTTTTCCTATAGACGCGTAGGGACAAGCATGTAAATTTCTATGTGCAGTTTACACGGGCAAACATGACCTAGGCCCATGATATATTCGTTGGGGTCGATTATATTATATTTATGATGTTAATATTTGCGCTCCGCCATTGTTCATACATCGTACTCCCGATATATACGTGATGGTGAATTTGCGGCACAGGTATTATAAAAACGTTATGTATAAGTGAGCAAAACTTGGTGCATTTGGGGCGAAACTTGCTACCATATGGTGAACCCACTTGCTGTATAGGTAACACTATAATCAAACCTCGTGTTTGTAGCGAGTCTTGGCCTGATTTACAGGTTTCGCATTTGAATCCACGATGTATTATAGTTATTAGTTAGCTGAAGATACGGATATAGAGAGATTGACATAATCATAAAGTACATATTTTCGAAAAAGGGAGAGAAACAGGGAGTAGAAAACAAATAACGCATATCCTGTACGTTTTGTACGTTTTATAAGCTCACGAAGAATCACAGTAAAGATAAATAGCTTGATCTCATACCTACATATTTTTGGCACATATTCAGCTCACACATTGGCAGGACATTCAAACCAGAGAAGACTATACGTAATGCACAAGTCCATCTCGAGGATAAGCCATAGAAGAGCACAGAAAATAATTTGGTCTACAGCGTGGTTTGTCAAGAGCCAACTTTCTCCCACAGCTATCTAAAAAAAACACAACCTTTAACAAAATGCATGAACGAGCACGGGAAACCAGCTTCGGTTTTCATGCACATATGTATAGTTTGAGACAAGCGTTCAGAAATGTTTATGTCCTTTTCCTAGATCGAGAGGATAGTTCGATTTGTTATTAACTTCTTTGTCAATCTAGAGTATCAAAGTGTAGATCCGGTGTTATTTTAGGCAAAAAACACAAGTGGTTACTCACAGCGGGTGTGAATTAAATCTGCAAATGATGTAGACAGCGAGTTGTGTTCGCTTGTGAATCGGCTATACATGTTTTCGGTTTATTTCTTCTGGCACGAGCTTTTTGACGAAAACCGTGACACCGAAATGAACGACGCAAAGTAAACCAGCCCAAGACAAAGATAAATACGCCCAAAACAGATCGCCTCTGAAAAGACGCTCATGTGATGTCCTTATACACTACAGAAAATTGTACATTTAACATGTATGTTAAATGTATAGTGCAGGAATGTGAGAGTCCGAAATTTGCATTCATTTATAATACATTTCCGATATGGTGTAATTAGATATTTATAATAATTTAACTGTACAGTGCAGCTTGGAGAGTCCCTAATTTCAGCTATATGACATAACCATGTGGAATGTTTGGGGTGTACATTAATTTGATTGGTTGCAAATGGGGGATGATCTGCCGTAGTGAATATGTAGTTTTACTTACATCTGATACCCTGGTGAATGGTCGCATTCACAGACATTTGACTAGTAAGTTGAGGAAAATTAAATGATTGCGTTCGCTTAACATTTGAATACCATAGTGAGCACATTGCGTATGTTCTAGTTTAGTCATATTTAACCCGTGTGATAAAGGATTTTATATAGTCGGATGTAAAATAAACTCCAGTCGGTTCGTATATAAGCAAATAAAAATATTTGGCATAGCTTCGCCATACAGTGGGCAGGTCATTGCCATATGTATGTAACCAACTTGTGATATATACTTGTACATACGAGTCTTCCATATACGTGTAATGTACGGTGAAATCAATGGTTTTTATCTACATTTCACTGGAATTATTAAATCTGTATATTTCTGAAACATTCCCTATATAGATGACGAGTTGGTGAAATTGAACATAAAACGTATGAACTTGCTAGGTTTCATGTAATGGCATTTTCGTATTTCATTATATTTGCAACGTGCACTACATAAATGTTAAATATGACAATTTGCATATGTTACACATGGTTATGATAAATGGATGTTTGATGATATTTCCTTATATATATTCCTTATGATGATATAGAAACTTGTGCAAATTGCAGGATTTGAAACCAAAGAAAGGTGCTCGCACATGCGGATGATTACACGTTTAATAGCATATGCAAACCTATTTTGCATGTAATTTTCTAGGATGGTCATTCGATTCTTGTCGATTTCATGAACGTATATCAATGTAAACACAGTGAAACACATGCATCTCTAAATGTTTATTCATCATATTTGTGGCATTTTATTGTATATAGGCCAGGGGTGGAGCAGTTGGTATTTATTTTATTTTTGTTTCAGCATTTTTTGTCGAGGCGCAAAATTGGATAACCGATATATAGCCATACGTCTGGTTCCTTCATGTCATGATGCCCCAGCTTCGTAGGCGGGAACTACCGGTATGTTTACCTTCCTGCAAACTTCCATCCGCCGTTGAAAGTCCAGATCTACGGAAACCAGATCTACAATAGTCGCTTCCGATCTTGGCGATGGAGAGCGTACTTCCAGATCTAGTTTTAATCATAATTGTAAAATCCATCAACTACACAGAATATATCTATCCATCTCCGTCCTCCCCATGCATCCAGTCGCTTAGAGACTTGTGTCTCATTAAAGCAGAAAACGAAGTGTGGTGGGTGATTCTTATCGGCACTCCTATTAGAAGAATGATAATTCCTCCATACCATGATCTCGTCACGTCCTGTGAAGTTTGGCGGGTGATTCTTATCGGCACTCCTATTAGAAGAATGATAATTCCTCCATACTATGATCTCGTCACGTCCTGTGAAGTTCGGCGGGTGATTCTTATCGGCACTCCTATTAGAAGAATGATAATTCCTCCATACTAAGATCTCGTCACGTCCTGTGAAGTTCGGCGGGTGATTCTTATCGGCACTTCTATTAGAAGAATGATAATTCCTCCATACCATGATCTCGTCACGTCCTGTGAAGTTCGGCGGGTGATTCTTATCGGCACTTCTATTAGAAGAATGATAATTCCTCCATACCATGATCTCGTCACGTCCTGTGAAGTTCGGCGGGTGATTCTTATCGGCACTTCTATTAGAAGAATGATAATTCCTCCATACCATGATCTCGTCACGTCCTGTGAAGTTTGGCGGGTGATTCTTATCGGCACTCCTATTAGAAGAATGATAATTCCTCCATACTATGATCTCGTCACGTCCTGTGAAGTTCGGCGGGTGATTCTTCTCGGCGCTTCTATTAGAAGAATGATAATTCCTCCATACTATGATCTCGTCACGTCCTGTGAAGTTCGGCGGGTGATTCTTCTCGGCGCTTCTATTAGAAGAATGATAATTCCTCCATACTATGATCTCGTCACGTCCTGTGAAGTGTGGCGGGTGATTCTTCTCGGCGCTTCTATTAGAAGAATGATAATTCCTCCATACTATGATCTCGTCACGTCCTGTGAAGTGTGGCGGGTGATTCTTATCGGCACTCCTATGAGAAGAATGATAATTCCTCCATACTATGATCTCGTCACGTCCTGTGAAGTTCGGCGGGTGATTCTTCTCGGCGTTTCTATTAGAAGAATGATAATTCCTCCATACTATGATCTCGTCACGTCCTGTGAAGTGTGGCGGGTGATTCTTCTCGGCGCTTCTATTAGAAGAATGATAATTCCTCCATACTATGATCTCGTCACGTCCTGTGAAGTGTGGCGGGTGATTCTTATCGGCACTCCTATGAGAAGAATGATAATTCCTCCATACTATGATCTCGTCACGTCCTGTGAAGTTCGGCGGGTGATTCTTCTCGGCGCTTCTATTAGAAGAATGATAATTCCTCCATACTATGATCTCGTCACGTCCTGTGAAGTTTGGCGGGTGATTCTTATCGGCACTCCTATTAGAAGAATGATAATTCCTCCATACTATGATCTCGTCACGTCCTGTGAAGTGTGGCGGGTGATTCTTCTCGGCGCTTCTATTAGAAGAATGATAATTCCTCCATACTATGATCTCGTCACGTCCTGTGAAGTTCGGCGGGTGATTCTTCTCGGCGCTTCTATTAGAAGAATGATAATTCCTCCATACTATGATCTCGTCACATCCTGTGAAGTGTGGCGGGTCATTCTTCTCGGCGCTTCTATTAGAAGAATGATAATTCCTCCATACTATGATCTCGTCACGTCCTGTGAAGTGTGGCGGGTGATTCTTATCGGCACTCCTATGAGAAGAATGATAATTCCTCCATACTATGATCTCGTCACGTCCTGTGAAGTTCGGCGGGTGATTCTTCTCGGCGCTTCTATTAGAAGAATGATAATTCCTCCATACTATGATCTCGTCACGTCCTGTGAAGTGTGGCGGGTGATTCTTCTCGGCGCTTCTATTAGAAGAATGATAATTCCTCCATACTATGATCTCGTCACGTCCTGTGAAGTGTGGCGGGTGATTCTTATCGGCACTCCTATGAGAAGAATGATAATTCCTCCATACTATGATCTCGTCACGTCCTGTGAAGTTCGGCGGGTGATTCTTCTCGGCGCTTCTATTAGAAGAATGATAATTCCTCCATACTATGATCTCGTCACGTCCTGTGAAGTTCGGCGGGTGATTCTTCTCGGCGCTTCTATTAGAAGAATGATAATTCCTCCATACTATGATCTCGTCACGTCCTGTGAAGTGTGGCGGGTGATTCTTCTCGGCGCTTCTATTAGAAGAATGATAATTCCTCCATACTATGATCTCGTCACGTCCTGTGAAGTTCGGCGGGTGATTCTTCTCGGCACTCCTATTAGAAGAATGATAATTCCTCCATACTATGATCTCGTCACGTCCTGTGAAGTGTGGCGGGTGATTCTTCTCGGCGCTTCTATTAGAAGAATGATAATTCCTCCATACTATGATCTCGTCACGTCCTGTGAAGTTCGGCGGGTGATTCTTCTCGGCGCTTCTATTAGAAGAATGATAATTCCTCCATACTATGATCTCGTCACATCCTGTGAAGTGTGGCGGGTCATTCTTCTCGGCGCTTCTATTAGAAGAATGATAATTCCTCCATACTATGATCTCGTCACGTCCTGTGAAGTGTGGCGGGTGATTCTTATCGGCACTCCTATGAGAAGAATGATAATTCCTCCATACTATGATCTCGTCACGTCCTGTGAAGTTCGGCGGGTGATTCTTCTCGGCGCTTCTATTAGAAGAATGATAATTCCTCCATACTATGATCTCGTCACGTCCTGTGAAGTGTGGCGGGTGATTCTTCTCGGCGCTTCTATTAGAAGAATGATAATTCCTCCATACTATGATCTCGTCACGTCCTGTGAAGTGTGGCGGGTGATTCTTATCGGCACTCCTATGAGAAGAATGATAATTCCTCCATACTATGATCTCGTCACGTCCTGTGAAGTTCGGCGGGTGATTCTTCTCGGCGCTTCTATTAGAAGAATGATAATTCCTCCATACTATGATCTCGTCACGTCCTGTGAAGTTCGGCGGGTGATTCTTCTCGGCGCTTCTATTAGAAGAATGATAATTCCTCCATACTATGATCTCGTCACGTCCTGTGAAGTGTGGCGGGTGATTCTTCTCGGCGCTTCTATTAGAAGAATGATAATTCCTCCATACTATGATCTCGTCACGTCCTGTGAAGTTCGGCGGGTGATTCTTCTCGGCACTCCTATTAGAAGAATGATAATTCCTCCATACTATGATCTCGTCACGTCCTGTGAAGTGTGGCGGGTGATTCTTCTCGGCGCTTCTATTAGAAGAATGATAATTTCTCCATACTATGATCTCGTCACGTCCTGTGAAGTTCGGCGGGTGATTCTTCTCGGCGCTTCTATTAGAAGAATGATAATTCCTCCATACCATGATCACGTCACGTCCTGTCGCTCAAATTCACTCGGGAAGCGAAGTGCTGTAACCCAAATGCCACCTTGGTAGGTAGCCAGTAATGTAACGGTTGCGCTGCAGGGCCCGGCTATAAATGATAGAGGCGCGGACCTCAGCGAAGACAAGCACAAGTGTTCCGCAGCCATCAGGCGACTTCTCCGATTTGTGCTTCTTCCGACGTACATTTTCCATTCTAAAAGTCGACTGTTTTAGTTCATCGTGGCAGAATTCTGCACGCTGGACGATCTCATTTCTATTTTCGACATATTTTTACATACTCAGTGACTCAGTGAGAGCGAATGTGGATTTTTTTTCATATTCAAATTTTAGTTGACAGATAAATAAACTCCTGTAGTGATATTCAGCACTATTGATATGAAAATTGACAGTTTTAAAGCCGGAAAATCTATCGAAAATGAAACACAATATGCCTTGCTTTCGGCAGGCCTTGAATCCAACCTCCGAACAGCCTTGTCTCTCCCATTATGCTAGGGCCTTAGATTAAATTGTGTGGGAAATGAAGAGAATCAGAGCGCACACACTTCCTCTTTTCTCTTCGGACATTTCTCATGATGAAGGCTGTTCATACATTCCCTGTATTTGACTTTACTAGTATGAGCATAGTTTTCTTGTGGGGTTTTTTGACTTCTTAAAATATGTATTTTGAACAAAATTTTATTTCTATCTCATTACCAAAAAAGTTCAGATTTAACACATAAAAAAGGAAGTCTGTATGCCGAACTGAATGTCCGTGTAGCCGCCTGAATATTTATCTTTGTATGTAAGGACACGAAAGCTGATAAGTACCAATCCAGTAGTATATAAAGGTGATCTGGATGCGCATTGACATACTTTTGTGGAGGTCTCGGGGAGATCACGTGATCGTAGAGATCAAAGTCACTATGACATTTGGGGTCATGCATTCCTTCGCGGTGATGCGGTCGCTTCCAATTCCGGCGGTGCTGCGGTCGCTTCCGGTTCCGGGAACAAGCCTCCGCGAAGAGAAAGTAGTCCCGAGATTTCAAATACGTGGGTTTTCGTGAGAATCATCTGGAATGTTCGGCAATCTTCGGCAATCTCCGGGAATATAATTTAAAGTCAGTGTTCCACTTTTTTTATATTTTCGAGACAAATCCTAATTTTACATGCACCCACGACTTGATCGCCCTGGAGAAGCGCTTCACAATGATAACTCACTCGACCCAATCAGACCTTTAGGGGTCCACCTCGGTCCCAAAACGTCTATTTCCATACACTTTGTCTACTGCGCATGTACAGAATGACGTTAGTTCCACGTCACATCCATCCAATCGGATGTTCCCTCACGAGTGTTTCAGTATGATACCTCACTCGAGCCAATCGAACCACTGGGGGCTCACCTAGACCCTAACACGTCCATCC